>VZUI01097989.1:0-28276 GCA_013401135.1 Cettia cetti | reverse complement strand
TTTTTTTTTTTTTTTTTTTTTTTTTTTTTTTTTTTTTTTTTTCTTTTTTTTTTTTCTTCTTTTGTCAAAGTTTCCATTTTCTGTGCAGGAAGTTTTCACTAAAAGAACTTTGGTGTCTAAAATGGTATGTGGCATATCATGGGAGGTGACAGTAGAGTAAATAGGATGCCTGCTAACGAAAGTGAGTTTCCTTCTACACAGTCATTACTTTTGTCCTGCTAACTTTCCATATCCTGTAAATATGAATCTCACCTCGAGCAGGAAACACATGTGCACACGTTCTTGTCATTGAAAAAATTGATAGAAGGCAAAGTTAGCTGGCACTGAACTTTTAGTCTGCAGTGTTTAGAAAAGTTCCAAATATAACAAGTGGAGATTTTATGTAGAAAACATGAAGCATGAAGTTGCAAAATAAGAGCTAAAAATGAGCAGGAATATTAATTAGATTTTCTTAAATAAACTTGAGCATTCTGATTCCCTTTTCTTCTGGTTGTAAACATTTCTTGTGCGTATAATAGAACCCCAAAAAAAGTCTAATAGTTCTTTTGCAAAATTCTTTGAAGTCTTAAAATGTTATGATACTGTATCTACATAGTCCCATACCTGTCAAGGGCATGTTTATGTTAGCATAGGCTGATGAAACCCAAACTGCAAACAAAGTACTTGCATGTGTACAGTGACGTGTGCTCCTGTATATACAGAAATATTAGAACTACTTTAAAGCACAGCAGAAGCCCATCACTTCACAAACAATTGTTCTCATGGGGGCCTTATACCTTGCACAGAAAAACATTGCACAGATTGTATTTTAATAAAGTTTGGGAATGGAACTTCAGGGAGCCGTGGGAGAATCCAGTGAAGAAAATCTCTGGTAGCTTTAATTACTACCTGCATGCAGTAAGGAAAAATGTGACTCCATCTCTGATTTCCCATTCACAGCTGGAACATTAGTACTGTGCTGTGCTATGTGCATCTCTGCAAGTCATAATGGCTGTTGTGGCCTGGATATGTTGCTAGGAACAGCAATAAAGGCCTGGGATAATTGACATAGCTGTAGCAGTGATATGTGTTATGAAGGAAAGAGAAGAAATTTCACAGTGTATTTCACAAAATTGTATTGTGATTATAGAAATCTTTTTTCTTCTGTAGCAGCTATCACGTCAAAACACATAGGTGATGCCTGTAGTGATGAGTGCAAGTTGTGGTATTTGTGGCTGAGGCTGAAATTAGGCATCTTAATCTGGAAAGCAGTTCTCAAAATCCCTAGTTTATTTCACAGATACCTCAATATTTCATCAGTTGTGCTTCCTATGGCCTTGGTTAAAGTCTTTCCTTAAAATTACTATAATTTTATAACAAGCATATACATCCTCTTTTCACAAATCAATCCCATTTTAGGAATCAGAATGGTGATGAGCACAAACTGTCAACACCTTCCTGGTGCCCACTGAGGGTGGGAACAGAGCTCTGCCTGCCACCCCAGCCTCTCCTTGGGATCAGAGCTGCCCTAGGAGGTATCCTGCAAAGGACATGGCATACTGAGCTTTTTCCTATCATTTTCTGCAGAGGGCACCTTGGGAAGGGCTGGGGTCTCTGTGTTTCAAATGAAGAGCTCAAATGAGCAGCAGGGTGTGGGGCAGGGGTTGGTTTGGGGAGCACTGAGGGTGCCCTCACTCTGCCAGCACCTTTCCCCAGTGCAGAGCCAAGGATGAGGGAACAGGGTCAGTTATGGCCCCTGCCATGATGCCACATGGCCCAGGCCAGTAAAATGCATCCCTGTTATTTAACAGCCTATTTCTGTAAGAAACATGAATTTTAATGGAATTTAGTGTATCTTAGGCTCAAGGAAAAAGTTTTCTGAGAAAAGCAAAGGTCCTTACTTCTGTCTTCTCATTGGTTATATCAGAAAGTAGTAATTATTTTTCTTAACTTAAAAATTCAATGGCTTTATTTGTGTATATCTGTTCTGACTCTTCATCAGAGGCCAGTATTTCTGTCAGACCTTCAAATGCCTGCAGGAGCATTCAATCACTTTTTGCCTCAAAGATCCACATGTGGTATTACAGATATTCAAATATAATGTGAGGTCTGCCACAAGTCAAATGTTTGTAGGCAGTTGTAAAGGTACAGGTTGGTTCTTGATCAAACCTTGTGAGGCTTTTCTTCTTTATAGATACACACTTGCAGTTACTCTTGTTTATAAGCATGCTAAAAGAAAAGGAACAAAGTGTAGGGCTGGTGGCCCAACTGCGACCAGAGAGGTCACTTGAGAGAAGGCTTAACTGTTCAAAGAATTGGCAAATATGGGTCTTGGCAGCTTCTGTGCAACCAGTTCTAAACAGCCCTTACAAAAGGGCTAGTGAAATAGGATCTCCTCTAAAAAAAAAAAATAAATTACTGCACATACTAAAGTGCTGATTGTAGAAAGTGACGCTAGGAACATCAGATGTTTGTGTCACGGTCAATGAGGACAGCCCTTAAGAGTCATCGCACGTCCTTAAAATGATGCTTTTTTTGCCCTTTTTTTTTTTTCCCCTGTTGGGCTGCCTTGTAACAGAGTCAGACCAGTTATGGTAGCAGGCTTAGGCTGCAGGAGGTATTCATTCCAACTGCCACAATATTTGTAATAGAACATTCCTGGGAGGTCTACTGGCTTATTTCAAGATGATCTTTTTTTATAGATACTATCTTTCGTTTGAATACACGTTTAAAGCCTTTTCCCCCGTTGTTCTGTCTTTTTTTTTTTTTTTTTGTGAAAAAGCTAAGATGCAAAATTCAAGACAGTCAAATAACTTCAATATTATACCTTTCCCAGAGACACAATAGTTATAGTTAATATAGAATGCACGGAGGTGCAACCAAAAATGCCGTGTCACAGTATTCATTATTGTGCTTTAAAAGTAGAGCCAAAAAGAATTCCTTCCTTTTAATAAAAACTCACCTTTCCTTGGCTACTGCAAACCATAGGATATTTTTGCTATCTTTTTTTCCTGTCTATGAAGCTTTTTTTCCCAGGTCCCTTGATTTTCCATTCACATGAAATAGCAAGGTGTTAAGCACAACTTAACCTTAATCCATTACTGTGGTGTCCAACTCTTGCAAGTTCCAGGCTTTGGGGATGTGGAACCCGGTCATCCAACTGGGAGTTGCTAGCATGAGCAGTCTTCTTATTAAGAAGGCATATGAGAAAAGGTAAACAATACTGCCATAAAGGCTTAGAAAACACAGTTTTCATGTAAAGACTAGTAACATTTATGTAACATTTATGTAACAATTATGTAATATTTAGATTTTAGAGGTTTCTCTCATCCTTCATTGGACTAGCTTATAGGTTCTTCACAATTCTCTCGCCAAGGATATGTGTGTACCTCCTTCAGTATTAAATTTCCAGGCTGCACAAGAACTGGCACAAATCTGAACTCATGCAGTTCCTCAGGTTTAGTCTTCCCTGTCTTCTTCTTTTTTAAGGATTTCTTGAACCTCAATTCCATCAGGAAGGTGTTTTCAACTTTCCTGTCATTTCATGGTTGTTCAGCCCCTTGAGCTTTAGCAACTTGCATATGCATATGTTATGGCATGTGCAGTAATTTATTGCCTAGCATTAAGCATTTGGCATTTTCTTGACACCAAAGCCAGTTTGACAGAGAAGCTCCCTCATCCCCTTCTTCCCTGCTTTCTACTCTTTCTTCTGCTCCTGTTTGCTGAACTTTTAGATGTTCCCAGTTATTTCTAACGTCCATAATTTCACTGATCTGTGTAAAATCCAGTTTTACTAGGAACCGTATTCGCATTAAGGAAGATTTGATGAATTGGATCAAAAAGTGTAAAAGATTATTCTATGCTGAACAAAGAATTTGCTAAAATATTCATCTCGACAAGGCCTCGTTGAACTCTGAGTCTTTGTTTAGAGGACAGAGTAAATTTAGGTCTAGGACTCCAAGCACCAGAACAAAATAATCCCATGATAATAATAATTATTCTGGTATAAACCAGCTGTGTAAATTCAAGTCTCTTTTAGTGATTAATTTATGTGAGGCATGGACCTTGCACTGCTAGGCTTTATGCAGAGTAAGTCATTGTCTATCTGTTCCCCCTTGTGCTGCATAAAATGCTTGCTGTTCTCCTGTGTTCAGAATGGCAGAAAGACATAAAGCCAACAAATTTTATGCCATATGTTTGAGACTAATGTTGTGAAAGCGTGATTATCTGCTTCTTTTTAAACTAAATAATTTTAAAATGCTCAGTTGAATGTTGATGATGATATACCTATTTTCCCACTGTGAAACTTTTCACTTGTTGAGACTTACAAACAATAACATGCCAAATGATGATCGTACTTCATACAAATATGCAAGTAGAATTAATCTTTCTGACTTCTGACAACACTGTGGTAACAAGTCACTTTGGAAGGAATGCAGCTCCTCCCTCCAAATCTGTCCTTAAGGGGTACCACATTGCATGATTCATCTGACCTGACTTTAGATGCATACACCTGAGTTAGCCATACTGTATAAACAATCAGGAGAAATGGGCATGTGATTCATCTGACCTATTTTAACCATGTACTTTAGGACACATTTAATTGCAGTCTAAAAATGTGTCATAGCCTCCTTGACTAGAAAATTATTCTAAGCGATCAGATCATATAAAAATGTGTAAAATAGGACAGATGAATGCCATTTAAACTATCTGAAAGCTGAGATCAGACATTCCACAAAGGAAAGGGGGAAAAAACCAGATACTAAAGCTACTTGGTGTCAGGAAAATTATAGATGTTGGGTGCTTGCTGAGCCATTTTGTAAAGGGATACTGAAATTCAAAATATCCTCTGTTCACTTGCTCACACATAAATATCCACTGCTTTTTGGGATGCCTTGCATATTTGGAAGCCTTGAGGAAATGTGTCAAATATAAAGGTAATGCAGGCCATTCTGCAGTGGCAGGCAGGGACCAAGTCAACACTAATATGTATCTAACAATCCTAGAAGTCAAGGCGTGGACAATCACATCAGCTCTCTAATGGTCTTCTAGAAATACAACTAGTATGGATTTCAGCTCGAGATGGAGACACCTATGCTCATGTTTCTATCTGTAGAAATCTGTACATGTGCTTGGTGTTTATTATTCAACAAAACTATCCAGTCCAGAGGATGTTAGCACTGAAAGAGACTTAATCAGGTGAGTTACAGACACTGAACCCTCTCCAAGTTCCTGTCCAACTGAGCTAATTTGTATTGTTCTACATAGAGTTATACAGAATATTGTATTGATTATACACTGACCTCCAATATTCCCAGTCAGAAAGCTGTTGCTATACATCTACCTTGGCATATTTAATGAATAAACAAAACTCCCATATCTCCAATAGCACCAACTTTATCATGATGGCCAAATTCATGCCTTTTAGTACCTCGTTTGAGCTGTTACTATCTTCTCTTTATTCTGTGTGATAGAATGTTGTTTCTGTGCTATAAAATTCAATCAATTATAATAGACTTATTCAGTCATATTGAAATGTTGCCAGTTACCTTAATGCAGGTATAAAAAAGAAAAAAAAGTCCAATTTTCAACTCCCATAAACACTGGTTTATTCCTAATCTTCAAAACATTGGTTTTCCATTTCAAAATATTATTTCATTTCTTGTACAGTTTTTAATGAATATTGTGAATTACCAGAAATATTTAAATTTAATCTGTGACATTTTTATATAAAAAGAAATATAATTATGTAAATATATAAATATGCATGTAATAGAAGTAATATACTTCATATTTGCATGTGATAATTTAGAAGTGTGTTTCTAATGGAATTAGGATTTTTTTTCTTAATTCCACTCAATTTATTTCTAGATTTAGAGTATGCATTTATTACTATTTATGTAAATGTTTCATGTCATTTAGATCACAAACACTGGGGAAAAAAAAGGGTTTTTTACATATAAAGGTATAACATAAATGAATATTCATAATCCAGAGATTTCTACATTTTGTCAGCACTACCATCTGAAAAATATCAAGAGGTGAATTTTTCAGGTAAAGGGCATTACCCACAATTTTGAGCATTACTCAAAACTCTGAATATAAATAATTTCTACATATTATATGAATATTGAAAAATAATAAGTTTTATGAAGGTCTTAAAGCCATGACAATATTTCCCCCCCTATTTATTATGACAAGAAAGCAATCACTAAATAAAGATTCAGATCTAGCTTAAAATTTATGCACATTTGAGGCAATTTACTCTCTGTTACTGCAAGTGCATTTTATAGATCTTGTTGCTTAGAGACATGACAAGGCTGGACTATCTGCAGAATAGGAACTCTCTACAAACACATATTTCAGGGTCCTGAGCCAATATTCCAAACACTATGTCTGCTTTTTTCCCCCTCCTGTCTCTCCTCCTTTCCCAGCAAACACATAAAGATCTGAGCTGAGAAACCCTTTGCCAAGATTCACACTTTTATTTGTTTCCTGTCTTGAATAGATTAAAGTGTCCCAAATCCCTGATGCTACTCTCCTTTTTTTTTCTTCTTTCTTTCTTTCTCCATGAAGGCTGCTAAAATAATGTCTGAAAATCCTTTTCCCACTAGTAGAGGTGAATGGACCTTTGATCAATGAAGTCATAGCTTTTCAAGAGAGACTATGCCAGTGCACTTCACCATGGTGGGCGGTGGTGCAGGTGTCAATCCCTTTTCCCAAGTAACAAGCAACAGGATGACAGGAAATGTCCTCAGGTTGTACCAGGGTGGGTTTAGATCAGATATTAGGAAAAATCTATTCCCCAGAAGAGTTGTCAAATGTTGGGACTGGGGGAAGTGAGGCACCATCCCTGCAGGCATGTAGATGGGGTGCTTAGGGACATGGTTTAGTGCTGGACTTGGCAGTTCTGGATTGATGGTTTAACTCAAAGTCTTTTCTAACCTTAATGATTCTACTATTAAGAAAGGGCTGGGAAATATTTTAGAATAGCGAGTTAATACTATTTAGAAAGTCTTCTAGCAATGCTTATCAAATTTGATGTTTCATACTTGAGGTGATATTATTTGTTGTATACAGACATGAATATTTGGTAGCTAAATATTTTCTTTTCCTGCATGTTCCAAATACAGAGGCAGAAAAAATATGGGTAATATTTAAATAACCCAAAAAGGAAAGAATTTCAGACATCCCTTTTAAATTCAGCATAGATTTTCATTTAATATTTGGCTTTATTTGAAGACATAGCTTTATTTTTGATGAATTGCAACTCAAAACTCAGTCAAATGTCCCAGGCATGTTTTTTTAAGACATGCCTGAAAAATATTGTAAATTAACATTTCCTACAGGAGAGAAAGTTGCCTGCCCCTGTATTGACATAAAGACAGGCTGTACATTAATTGGGTGACATGCTCCCCAGCAGGACTTGAACATAGAACTTAAGACTGCTAACCAGGCAAAAATTTAATGGCCTACATTTTCCCAGTGAAGCCAGTGGGAATGAATGCCTTCTTCCATAGGCCTTTGGAAACACAATGTTCCCTGAGAAGTGCAAAGAAGGTCTAGGACAAGACCTTCCAGGTAAAATTGATCTTGACATTCATGAAGGAATGTGGGTAATAAAGCTACCTGAGCTTTATGAAGCAACCCACTAATAGAAGAGACACAACTTTTTAGGTCTGAATAAGCATCAGCTGTCTTAAGTTTCAACCAACAATACCAAACCGAATGTATTGGGTGTGCCCAAGAAGTTCTTTTGATCCACCTTTCTCCCAACTTGAAACAAATTCCAGTTCTCCAGGATCAAAACAGGGTGCTTTGCGTCACACTGCTCTTGTGGAAAGCTTGGGTACAGTTCTTCTTAGGCTTGTCAATAACGTTAATAAACACATGCACAAATATATAAGTGCCCATACTACAGAACTCCTTTCCTCTGCAAAATACTTTTTCTGACTAGAGAAACCAGTGTAGCTGAATTTTATCTTTCAAAGGAAAGGAAAAGATTGAGTAATGCTGTGGGGACAAATATTTCCTGAATCTTAAGTCTTACAATGAAAGCTTTAATACTAGACAATCTTTACGAGTTCTTTACTTCCAGGCCCTCTCCACCTCTGGATAACATTGAGGCAAGTATGTAATTGCTGAATGAGTTCTACCCTATTTCTGTGGAATCTGCTATTTGGCAAACTTTTTATTTTTTATTTATTAATATTATTTTTATATTTATAAGCTTACACATGTATCTTTTATTAGTTTTATTTTATCATCTCTGTTAATAAATCTGTAGTTTTAGGACACAGAATCGAGGCGATGGCATGAAGCAGTGCCATCTTGTGGCACTCATCACTTGCATAGTTATTTCCTGATTTTTCTGTTCTATTACTTTATAAAGTTGACATTTTCAAGAGTGTTAATTTTTGTTGTGTTACAATAAACACCCCCAATTTTAAGGTCTTTAAGATTATTCTTGAAATGTTGTCTAAGAAAACAGTAAAAGAAAATCTCCCTGTTCACCCAGGAACATTTTTGAGATCTATTATTTCACTTTAAATAAATTTTTCATGTCATTAAATTGAAAGAAAAAGTCCTTAACGTCTTCTAAAAGACATTTCAGGATTCAAAGGTAAGCAAACTGTCTTATCATGCTGTGAAAATATGTTGTTGCGAAGGTAGCTTGACAAGTTGCCCTGATAAAAATGGTGTTCATGGGATATAATTTATTTGCAATGTGTGAAAAGTGTTCTGGATACTAATGTATATTACATAAACAATATGTGAATAAGTATGTGAACTAAAAAAATGGTTTAAAAAGCCCTATATAGTATTACATCCATCTAATATCTAGCTGACTATTTTTATTCCCCAGTACTTTGGAACTAACCAATTTTCCCCTTTTTTACTCTGTGTTGCTCCCAAATGGGAACGTTAGAACCTGGGTAGGAGGAATCTGATTCACTGTTTATGTGTATGATATGCATAAACAAATTACAGGATTAGGAGGGGACCCTTCTTTTGACTTCTGTTCTCTGCTTGACCTTGAGTTTGAAAAGGTATCTTGAGATTTTCAAAAGCATTTAGCCTTGACCCAGATCTCCCCTAATTAAATCATTCCTAAAACTCCCACTCAGTAAGAGGTCATTTAGGCCATAACTGCGGACTTAAAAATTAGTTCAGTTGCTTATTTATGCTTCAGTTCCTTCCCTCTGCATAATGTAATAATTATCTGCTCTGTAGGAGTTCTACAAAGCTTCATTAGTGTTGGATAAAACTGACAGCAGCAGTGCAAAGGGATGTGTGCTTCTACTGCAGTTGCATTTGCTGTGTCTTCCCACATGGTATTTTGTTGTATAGCTCGTAGGAGGGATTCTCCAGCTTAGAGAACTTTGTTAAGATATAATCTTTAAAATAGATTACAGGGCTTACATTATATGTTTATTAATTAAATAACAACTGCAGTTAACAGCATATTTTCTCTGGAAATTCAGTTACAGTCCAACACAACAATATTACAATTATATTAGAGCAACACAATACCCAGCAGTGTTTAGTTTATATGCCACTGGTTTGTATGTGTTGCAGTGAAGCCTAAGAACATCAAGTAAGATGAGAGGCACAGGAAGAGGGATATTATTGCTGCTGTCAGTGTAGCAGTACTAAGACCGCTTCAAAAGTACTGTGTCCCATTTTGTGCTTCTCAGCACAAATAAGACACTGATTAACTGAGCTGAGTATGGCAGAGGGCCATCAAGATGATTGGGGGACTGACACATGTGACATGGAGACAGTTCTAGAGAGATGGGTTTGTCCAGCCTACAGGAGAGCAAACAAACTGCTTTTTCTGCGACAGTTTAGTGAGTATTCACAGTGACGATGGAGCCAGATCCCTCTTAGAGGTGCACGGCCTCCAGTGCTGGGAGAAATGGGCACAAGCTGCAGACAGTTGAAATCCCAATTAAGAAGTAAGACAAAGCTAATTACTGTAATGAGGGTGATAAATTGCTGGAATGGCTTGCCCAGCGAGACTGTGGGATCTTGATCCTTGGATACAAAGTTTGACTTGAGCTCTGACCACCTTAAGGTTTCAAAGTTGCATTCAGCTTTGCAACCAGCTCTACTTTGAGTGGAGAGTTGAATACATGACTTCCAAAGATCCATTTCAACCTATGTTTAGTCACAACTCCCTGATTTTACCTCAGTAAATGTGTTTCAATGTTATCAGACATTGCAAGAACATTCTCAAGCAATAAGAACATCAGCTTCCTCCTTATTTCCATAAATCTTAAATATTTCTGTTTCTGCTTCAATTGGATCACAGTGGCAATAGTGCTGTGCCATCTGGAGTAAATTGTTAACAGTAGTGCTGTTGACTTTGTCTTTTGATGATGGCATAAAATGATTTCTCACTTTTTTATTTTGTCCCCCAGCAATCTATTTCTTTGCTTACAACCCCTGAATATTATCTTTTGGAATGCTAGAGCAATCATACTGGGACTAAGGAAGGAAAAAACCCCCAACTTTTTAATAATCTTTTTCATTTCAGAAAAGCAAGTCTCTAAGGAAATTATGAGGGTGTTTTAACATTTACAGTGATGGTTCTTGAACTACCCTTTGCAGACAAATGCTATTATCTAGACTCCCATATTCTTCATGTAGTCACAATAAAATCCAAAGTAGCAGATATTTATTCAATTTGGCCTATATATCCTGTACTACCAGAGGAAAAACAACTAGTGGAAATTGTCCTGAAGTGGTTCCTGTTTGACATGTGTTCTTTGTAGAGTAAATGGCTTGCATTTTAAGGCCCATGGATAGAAACCCTCTCAAATGTGATTCTAGACATGATCTATTTTGCTCTGTCTCTCTGCACTTTTTAGTTTTGCCTTTGCCCTTAGCAAGACCTCCATTTTGCCTCAGTTTTCAGGGAGAAATCAGGGGGTTCGTGGCAAAAAAATAAAAGACAATTCTGAAAGAGATGGTTCCATCTTTATCGCATTCCCTCTTCAAGGTATAGCTCAGTCAAGGATACTTTGCTGCTCATAAGTGTTTGGTACAGTTCTTTTCATAACTGTATCAGGTCCACACAGATAATATGTTAGTGACTCAGCACAGATAACAATTTATAATATTTCTATTTTCCCCCCCCCAGATTTGCATGAATACTTGCCAAAATCCCCTAACATTTGCAAAAATAATATATATATTAAAAAAATCAAGCAACAGTTAATAAAAACCAGTGTGGACACTTCAATGTCACAGCTTACATGCTCATAGTTTGAAAGGCTTCTAAAGTAGGTGTCTTGAGGATTACAAGATGAGATGAGATTGTGTTTTCCTTATACAAGTCTAATAGGCTCTTATGGGGAGGTACTAGAGTCAGTGAAACCAGACATTTTGGAGAAATTCAGCTGGGATTTTCTAAGCAGCAAACACAGACTGTGGTCACAAGGCAAGGTAGTAAGCCTAAAACAAAGCCAGAAGGTTAAACCCCTCTTTTTACACCTTCTAACATCAAGTAAACTTGAGTCTGATAATTAGGATTAGAGCTTGTCTTTCTCCAGGCACACGCTGTGCTTGTCTGGAGGTAAGAGCAGATTAGTGGCTGATACAGGAGCACTCAGCTGTACCACTGACCACTGATTTATTTTAGCACTTCCAACACTGATGCAATCCATGACCTACTGCATGCCTCTAGTGGGTTTAAAAATAAATGATAAAACATATATCAGTTGCCTATGTTTTATGAGGATTGGGAGGATATTTACATAAAAGGTAGTGTCTTTGTATGTGAGAGAAGGATCTGCCTCACTCAGCTTGTATGTGAATAACCTGTTCTCACTCCAGGCAGGGATATTAGTGCAAGCTGGCAGCATCCAGCAGATGGTGCTCAAAACAAACAAAATGAAATACACTAAGAGAAAAAAAGAAAAAAAAAAAAAAGAAAAAAAAAAGAGGCAAGGAAGCAAGGAAGCAAGGAAATGTTGTTTACATTTCCCTGTAACAGCTGCTTTGGTGGGTTTTATGGGGGTTTTTTGGTGGTTGTGGGTTTTTTCCTTTGGTTTTTTAAAACTCACTTGTTCTGGAGACTTTTTTGTTTCTTTTGGGTTTAGTTTTGTTTCTTTTGTGATTTATCATCCTGCAGCAAATATTATAATTTTACAGATATTTGTTCATAATTACTTTAAGGTGGTAGATGAGTAAGAGGGAGCATTGTCTAGTTGTCAGGTCTTCTACAAACTCCTTAATGACATCTTCTGAGGTCCAGACTGCTTTGAAATTCCTAAAACTTCCTATAGGTTTCATCATAACATGAGTGGAAAGGATTGTTAACTGCTATGGAAAAGCACCAGATTTTTAAGGAGAATTTGTGCACATCCTTTAGAGATCTAGTCCTAGTACAGACTGTTCACTATACTACTGTAATTAACATTTGGCAGAAAAATCACATCTGTTAATTGCTTAAAGTCAGTATTAACAAAAATCCTTGGGAATATGCCTTGAGATGTTGATTAAAATAAAAATTAAGGCAAATATTGCCCATATTTACAAGTGACTTGTTTCCAGTCAAATATTATAAAGTAAAATTGGAGATATATCAGATATATGTTTTGTTTTAATACAAGAAAGAAGAGCCTCAAGGTCTGTTATCAATGGGATATGTCAATGGCTTGGAAACCGCCTATCAGATTTTCAAGAGGCTTGAGCTGTGACATCTCCATGCCTAAGGGACAGTGCAGGGCCACGGCAGCTGTGCAGAGTTGTAGAGTCCATGTCGAGGACAGAGGCTGGCTTTTCCCTGTCCCTGATGCCACTGTGCAGGGAGCTGTGTCCTTGCTGGCAAACACAGTGAAAATTCCTGGCTGTTGCCCCGGTGCAGAACAGCCAGGATATTTCCTCAGGGATGCTCATTCCCTTTTTAGTGTGCTGCTGTCCTGTCCCATGGCAGAGCTAACTTCATGTTTAATTCTGACCTTTTAAATACATCACTGTGTTGACATTTGTTCCTTTTTTTCTTTTCCTCCTCCATCAATGAAGAAAATAACTCCTATAATCCCAGTCCCAGGGCAGATGCCCAAGGTTACTGATAATAAAACTACAGCTCCTGAATCTCCCTTCATTGGGAGATCAGATGTCACTACATTTTAAATGCAAGAAATCTTTATTTTGGTCTGTATACTAACTATGTAAATAGCAGAAGCAGAAAAGTGTGGAACAAAAAAATGTGGCTTCTTTTGCTAAAACCTTTGGAAGCATTTAGCAGCTGTACTGGGGCAAAGAGTGAGTGCAGAATCTCAGAACCCTCCTCTTGAACTCCTGTGGGGCAAAGAGTGAGTGCAGAATCTTCATGACAGATCCTTGCTTTAAATAATATTGCTAGTGCCTAGAACCCAAGCACTGGATGCAGTAGATATATTGCTGTGTTCCAAAGCAATCATAAAATGTCATAAGATAATTTAACCTGTGTAAACCCCTAGAATCTGTCTACTCTTAGCAAGTGCACTGGTGACATAAAAAAGCTGCTAGAAAAATGTACCATTGTAAGAGCCTGTAGAAAATTGGGATTTTGACAAATTTTCCATTGAAAATATTCTTTTATTTGCTAAGCAGTAGCTTTTCTCAGTTGCAATATATGTATACAAGCACATATGTACTTTTTAAACAAAAAGAAATGTTATGTTTTCCAGGACTAGCATCAACAATTTATGTAATTGCACTGAGGTAATTACCTGTCTCTTTAAGGCCAATTCTAAGAAGTGTTTCACTGGTAGAAGTGGATAATAATAATTTTTTCCTTTATTTTGGGGGTGTGGTGCCAAAGCAGTAAGAATAATGAGTAACTTAAACTCATTATTTAAAACAACCTCCGGTCCTGATCGAGCTCCCTCTGTGACAGGCTGCATGTGACCATGTAGCACAGCCCTAACCCACATGTCCACATTTGATGACCTTATGGCCCAGAAACAACGTTTTTGTAGTTTATCTGCAGGTATGGTACAACCTGCTTGCTGCCTCAGCATGGGTGAGAGTTAGGGATGCTTACCTTTGGGAAACGAGTAGATTTAATGATATTGCCTCCTAGCAGGTAGACTCGCCCCTAAGATTGCCCTAGGATTTGTCTTGGAGACATATTGTTGGAGATTTCCAGAAACAGGCAGGGAACATAATAGTGCTGAGTATTGGAAAGGAGTCTCAGTGCTGAGTGTCCCTCCTGGGACATTTCTCATTCTCCAGTGCAGATGTATAAAGAAAACATGGAGGAGGAGGAGGAAGAGAAGGACAAGAATTAAGAGGAGGCAGTTGAGGATTCAATATCCAAATAATGAGGTCAATCCACCAGAGCTGAGAAGATGTCCACATGAGGCAGCCTGCATGATAAAAAAAATCAGAAATTGAGAGACAAATTTTCCTTATTCAAACTCTCCAGATTCCATCCATAGCCAATGGAATGATGTGGGGACCCCCATGTTAGTGGCTCAAAGTGATGAGAGGTACAAAATATAGACGAAACAAAATCAGTTAAACAGATTGTATTTATCAAATTAAAATATTCACTGTAGAAGTTCTTTGGACCCCTTTGTATTGCAATGGTCGTGCAGAAAATAGGAAGTCTATCAGATGAGAAGTCTTTTATTCCCAGATCATTCATAGCTTCCAGGAACTATATCAAATATGATTAAAATAGAATTTAAAAAGACTTCTATGGTAGAACTGTATTACAATTACAAATTACATTATATTATTCATTTAATTATATTTTCAACATCAATCATAGTGTCACTTCACTAGGGAGAGTCTCAGTAGCAATAGGCTTTATTTTAAGACCAGAAATAAAATGTTTTGGATTAAGGTTGAGAATAATTGTGATCTGCAGTATTTTTTCCTGAATATTAATGTATTTAGAATTCTTCATTAGGGTATTTTATCTCTTATTTAGGTTACTTCAGAAATTAAATCAACCTAAAAGTAAGATTTTAAAACAGGAATATTCAAAAGGAGTTGCTAAATTAATTTCATGTGCAAACAAGCTCCCAAGAAGCCAGTAAAAAGGTGAAGAGAATCAAAGAGTGTGCTGAAAGGAGGGGAAGAAAATATTAAACAGAAATATAAATGGAATCTGACAGGAGGCTGAGTCTGAGTATTTATAGGTGACAGGGTGTTAATGTATTATGCAAAGGGAAATACAAAGCTGGTTTCTTTTTCCAGATATTACACAAAAAAGCAGTTTAGTAAAAGCATGTTCTATCAACAATGCCATATTCCTTCTACAGATAAAATGGAGCAGTCTGAAGAAATGAAGTTTAAATGATCTTTATCATCCTGCATAATTCCTCAGCTGAGTGGGGAAAGGCTGGTGAGTGTATTTCCAGAGAAGACACCTGAAAGAGCATGACAATTATAACGTTTTGTGCCATTCTAGTGCTGATTTTTGCTAGTCCATCTTCAAAAATCGGTGGACCTATTTACTAACAAAAGATGAGTCTTTCAGATAGTGTTGAGGGGTTAATGCTTTATGACACACAACTGCAGGTTTAACTTTGGAGCTGCTTGGTGGAAGAGAAGCAGATGTTAATGTCTGAAATTGTGTGGCCAGTTATTAATGAACCAAATAAGGCACTCAAAACCAAATCTTCTTCAACATAAAACTAAGGTTTGCATGTTGTGATAAACCACTTAAAAATTAAAAGCTCCCAGTGTGAGTCTGCCCAGTTTATCATGTTCTTTATGTCATATGAAACATGCTGTAATCTCATGCTCAGCTGTTGCTATGGTTCCCACTATGGTCTTAGGTGTGGGATAGAAAGTCATCCCATCCTTTCTTCAGTGCTCCCTCCCCCTGGTGGCAATTTATGGCAGCCACTACGTCAGTGCTGGTATGAGACTTGCTCAAGAAAGGATTGCCACAGCTTTTGATGTGGATTCACATTCCAGGTAATCTGAAATCAATTTGACCCAAAAGTATACTTTGGAAAAGCTATTACATTTGCCCTGCTAATAACTTGCAACTATTTTTTTCAAGTTACCCTGTAGAATTTTTCATTTTCTTGAACTCTAAGGTGAACATCCTTTTAATGGGAAATACAGATGCTACGGCTTTTCAACATGTTTTTATCCCATTTGATTAGCTGTGTGAAAGCATTCTGCATTTCTACAAGAAAACTCTCATTTATACAGAAGCAGTTTATCCAACTTGTAGATCAGACATTGGTGCTTGCTCTGCTTGAACTTCAGTATGAGTCCAAGCACAGTAGCCAGTAAATGCATTTATTTTGCTTCCAAGGCAAACAGCAAAGCCTAAGACAACTGCCTGTCAGTAACAGACCTGTTAGCAAAGCAGTAAGTTGTATTCCTGGAAGCTGGAGTTCTCAAGGTTACAGGGAAAAGACAAATAGCTCTATTCCATGTCAGATGTTATCCAGAAAGATTTCTTAATTTTGCCTGAACACAAGCTCTGCAGGAGATGTGCTAATTCCTGCAGATCCTCTTGTGGGTGTTACTGCTAGAAAAAAAAATACAGAAAATTCATTCTACGATGCCATAGCACACTTGGAGTTAGAAGCACAGAAGGAAAGAAAAACAGCTTGTATTTTTCAGACTGAACAAAATCATATTTTCTTATAAAGTACTTAGCCTTAAACCCCAAATCCTTTCAATGAATAACATTTAATGTCTCATATATTCACTTTTTTTTAATGCTCTAGTCTAGTTTAGTATCATCATTCTCAGAAACACCTAATTTTCCAGAAGGGAACACTATTACCATCCTAATACCTCATTATTATGAGGTACATTAGGGAACATTATTACCTCATATCTCTAATTAAATTGTATATTTGTTAGTTTAAGCATTAATGTGTATATAAATTACAGTTTACTAAAAACACCATGGCATGACAGTTTCTTAGAATCTTATCATAATCAAAGTATGCTGACCAATATATAAAATAAATATATAGCTGTTTGCTTCCAAGCACTGCAATTTTGAGATATCATGTGAGTACAGCCTTTTATGGAAGATGAGCTGAGCTTTCTTGATATTGGAGGAAAGGCCTAAAAATATGATGAGGTGCAACTAAAGGGTGCAAAAGTCAGACTAAATAAAATGAGGAATACTGGCACTGCACTGTAGGAGCACTTCTACCACATACAAACTGTCATATTAAGCTGCTCATTTACGTTGGGGTCAATAGGTTTGTACCTAAGGTTGTGTTTGAGAATATGCACTACACAAGTATAACTCTAGGGCCAAGATAGAAAGACTTAAGTCTTTAAAATTTTGTTTGTGGCAAGAAGCTTGCAGCTAGCCTCACATGTCAGAGTGTTAAGCCTGGAGCTGTAGAAAGTTAACAGCCTCTATGCTCTTTGAGTCTTTGATGTTTATTAAATAGAGTGAGTTTCATAGAATTAGTCCTCTAAAATTGCTGTCTCCTTTAGCTGATCTCTTTCTCCAGCTTAGTCTTCTGTTCCTGTGCTTTGATAATTCTGTTCACAGAGCAGCCTCATGAAGCATGCAAGAAATGTGCATATAATAAAGCTATCTTGAGCAGTTGCTTGGTAACTCTATGTGTTAAAATGCTTCTAATATTCAAGAGATACATGGATTACAATAACAAAAATACAGGAATACAGCAGGGAATCACTAACAGCTGTTTGGGATTTATTACTGCAAATTAAAAAAAGGCCTAAACGGGAGGAAGAAATTAAGCTCTGTCTAACTTTCTAACTTTTGAACTGCTTATTTGCTGGGACTTCAGTGCCAGCTTCAGTTTTTCTTGGAAGATACCATTTTGTATCATTTGTACTATTTTGGTTTATTAACGTATTTGCAAAAATATCCAATAGAGGTTTCTTCCCCAAAAGTTCATTATCTTTTGTGTTGACATATCTGACAACAGCAATAGCAACACAAAAAGTATTCCAGTCCTCTTTTGACTTTCCCATAGGTCATTGTTCCTAATTAATCTCCAAGGACTTTTTCCTAGTAGAAGATTTAGTTTCACCATGGGAGGAAAACCTTAATATCCTACTGACACTTTCTGAGAGACTGGGTGGTAATGGTTCTTCTAATTTGGTTTCAATTTTTAAAGTTGATATTATGAAATGTTAGTTTGAATATTTTTTTCCATTTTTGTCAGTTACAATGAACACATACTTAGTGGCAAGCATAGCCACAGAAGCCAACTGAATGAAATCCCTGAACTGTCTCTGCTAAATGCAGGGAAAGGGTAGATACCTCCACCTAATGGACTTCATTGTGAGCTATATGATTCAAACAAAGAGGGTGAGTTATATTCTGAAAATGTGCATATATGTGGTGTCAATTCAGATCCCTAAACACGTGGTTTGGGATGTCCCACTCTGTCCAAACACCTGCATGGTGTTGACAAATTGCAACACATGTCCTGGCAAGTTTCACACCATTCTGTAGCAGCAGCTGGAGGCATCTCTAGGCTAACTCAAATAGACAGGAATGCTTATGTTCAGACAAGTGAATTGTCTGTTGTCTCTGTTTTGGATAGAGAGCAAATGTTTTGGACCTGTGTGGTAGTGTTCTCATAGCAGAGGGTCCAATAGAGAGGGCTTTTCTGAGAAGCTTCCAGAAGCTTCCTCACATCCAACAGAGCCAAGATCAGCTGGCTCCAAGATGGACACACTACTGGCTAAGGCCAGGCCGATCAGCAATGGTGGTAACAGCTCTGTGATAACATATTTAAGAAGGAAAAATAAAGTTATTGGGCAGAAGTAATTGTGGACAAACAAGTGTAGAGTGGAGTGAGAACACATGAGAGCAACAAACCCTGCAGATCCCAAGGTCAGTGCAGCAGGAGGGAAAGGGGATGCTTCAGGCAGAGATTCCCCAGCAGCCCCTAATGCAGCCCATGGTGAGACAGCTGTGCCCTTGCAGCCCATAAAGGACCATGGGGGAGCAGAGACCCACCTGCAGCCCTTGGTGGACGTCCACACCAGAGCAGGTGAGTGCCTGAAGGAGGCTGTGATCCTGTGGGAAGCCTCCCCTGGAACCGGCTCTGGCAGGATCTGTGGCCCTGTGGAGAGAGGGGCCCACGCTGGAGCAGGTTTGTTGGCAGCACTTGTGACCCCATGGGGGATCCACGCTGGAGCTGGCTGCTCCTGAGTGTGAAGCCCCTGAGCCTGTCAGGGAAACTTCTAGGCCAATGCCTTGGAAGAATCTACCATAGGCTTTGGGAAAGCCTCATAGCTTAGGGTGAGCTTAAAAGCTTCTCTCATGGTGCTCTACCACATTATGTCAATCTACCTCAGTTTTGCTTTCCCCATTGGTCAGTGGGCTTTGCCCACCTCTATTGTTTCCATTTCGAGAAGGTTTCTCCTTTCCTTGTTTCCCCATCGGCTGTGGTATCCCTGGTGGTCTGCCCCCATTTCCCCTATAGGTCATTGCCCTTTGCCCTGCCCCTTGCCCTCAGACCATTGATTCCTGACTCCATACTTAACTCTGAGCACTCCTTTGATCTGTGTGTTTTGTCCCTGATCCTTTTGGCGTGGTGCACGTAATAAACTCTTGCAGGAATTCATCATACAGAAGGCCCTTCCTGTCTTTCCTTCACTGAGCTACCTGTGGTGTGTGTGTGTATGGACTGGAAATGATTGTTCCTGTGGCCTACTCAAGCAGCTTCTGAAGGGGACACTTCAGGTAGGTACTGGCCTTTCACCATCCTGCCACGCTGCCACACCTGAGTGACTGCATCCCATGGGAGGGATCCACTCTAGGGACCCTATCACATGGAACTGCAGCCCATGGGAAGGTCTCATGTTGGAGAAGTTCTCCTGTGGGAGACAGGCCCTGTGCTGGGGCAGAGGATGGACTCCTCTCCCTGAGGGGGAAGTAACAGGAGAAAAAACACGTGATGAACTGACCATAACCCCCCTTCCACACCTCCCTGGGCTGCTGTGAGGGAAGGAATAAAGAACTGTGAATAAAGTTAAGCAAGAGAGGGAGGGAGGGAGGGGTAAGGGAAAGTGACACAGGCTGGAAGATCCCCAGCTAGCTCTGATTCCCAGCTGTGCCAGGGGTCATCCCCAAATTTGTCTGCAGTCTCAGGTAAGGGTGCAGAACAAGGTTGTTCGACTGTGCCAGCAGGTGTTATAGTGTCTAGTTTTCTGAGCAAAGATCAGAGAAGGCTCTTTTCCATATGGTTTCTCAGAGATCTTTATTCCCCAAGAAGGGGGGGATAAAAAAGAGGTTAAACAAAGCCCATGCCCACTTTTAAACCCAGGGGTAGAGGGCGTGGAGCAGGTAAGCGATTGTCCCCAGGCTAGATGGACAAGTCTGTGACATAGGGCAGGGTCGGGGGACGATGGACAGCTGACCGAAGCCTCCAGAGCAAGGGCAAGGTCAGAAGAGACAGACAAGGGGACCAGGGAGGAGATACCTTTGGATGGTACCTGATTTATCGGGGGGAAAGCAGGGATGAACCACTGGGATACATAACTCCAAAACATCTTAACAAAACCCACCACCACAGGAAAGGTGTTTTAAGATTTGTTTTACTTCTCTTTTGGTTGGTAATGCTCTGCTTTTGATTGGTAATAAGTTAAACTTATTTCCCCAGGCTGAGTCTGTTCTGCCCATGACAGTCACTGGGAAGTGATCTCTCCCTGCCCTTATCTGAACCACGAGCCTTTTGTTATACTTCCTCTCTCCTGCCCAGGTGAGGAGGGCAGTGATAGAATGGCTTTGATGGGCATCCAAACCACCACAGCAAGAGACAGAAGTCAGAAAAAATAAATCCAATTAAATGCACAGAGAATCAAGTGAATTGGTGTGATGGATGGCAATGTTGTGTAGATGTGATAAAAGTTTTGTACCACAGAAAAAACCTCTCCCTTCTATCCTACGTATTTTTTCCAGAATTAATTATCTGATTGCTTTAAGGTGCTTACTTGTAATTTATTACAAAAGAAGTTGTGATAGCACTAGAACCAGTGAATATTGTGAAGAAAAATAATTTGAGTTTTCTTCATTTTTTTTCACAGAAATGTTATGTCTGTAACATCAAAACTATAGAATGCTTTCACCTGTCCCCTCTTCTGACACTTAGTAATTATCCTTTGCCATTTCACTGTTATTCTCTGTTGATAAATAGTACAATAGCAATGCCATCAGCATTAGGCCTTCCATAATTCTGAATAGGGTGTAACATAGTAGACAACAAGAAATAGAGGCAAGATGATGTGGCTGAAGGATAAAGGAAAGACAGAAATATAACAATACTTACCTGTCACCCTTTTAGAGGAGAGGTTCCATGCAAATACAGAATACTACAGCAAAAAGAAGTCATCTTAGCTATCTGAAATCTCATAACAAAATTCATTTACTCAAGCAAATAAGAAAATCAAGATTTAGTAAGCACTTACAGAAGCACAAAAATCTAACTTTTTATAATATTCTTCTGCATGTTAACTGTTAAAATATTTTATTTCCCCATTTTAATGCTTCTTGTAAAAGAGTCCAATAATGTTATGCATACTAGAAGTTATGGACCAGATGATGAGAATGCATACAAAAAACCCAACTCTGTTCTAAGAGTACTGAATTTTTATCTGGAGCTGCTAGAGCTCAAAGATATTTAATGAAAGTATTTTCCTTTTATGGATCAATTGAGGAGAAATGCATTCTTGTGCAACTCATTTTAAGAAAGATTGCTTACATTATAATATATAGACTTGAATGCCACAGATATAGCTTTTATTTGCTGGGCAAAGCTAATTCCCATATAATTGTCATTAGATCAGTCATAATATAGTAACAATAATTAGCTATTTTTTAGTTTTAAAGTTATTCTCAAATAAAAAATTCTACCTTTGGTAACTTTACCAGCCAGATAGAATCAAGGAATTCATATTATTATAGCAACTACCTTAGGTAGTTTTCCCTTAATAAAATAGTTTGTATGTAGAACCATAAAACTGTAGAGTAGATTTGTTTTAAAGGGACAGTAAAGACCACCTAGTTCCATCTCCTGCCATGGGCAGGAACATCTTCCACTAGACCAGGTTACTCAAAGCCCCATCCAACCTGGCCTTGAACACTGCCAGGGATGGGGAATTCACATCTTCTTTGGGCAACCTGTGCCAGTGTCTGATCAACTCCAAAATGAATAATTTATTCCTTATATCTGATGGTAACCTGCCCTCTTTCAGTTTGAAGCTATTTCCCCTTACCTGATCGCTACAGGTCCTTTTAAAAAGTCCCTCTCCAGCTCTTTAGAAGCCACTTTAGGTACTGAAAGGTGCCATAAGGTCTTCCAAAAGCCTTTTTCTCTCCAGTCTGAATAACTCCAGCTTTCTCAGCCTGTATACATAGGAGATGTGCTCAAGCCTTCTAAGCATCTTTGTGACCTCATCTGGACTTGCTCCAACAGATCCATGTCCTTGTTATGCTGAGAACTCCAGAACATGACACAGTATTCCAGGTGAGGGCTCCTGGGAGCCTTGACCCGGTGGTCACAGTGCTCATGGCAGACTCATTGCGGCTGGAAGATAATGCAGTCCCACTGTCAGCCCATCACCAACACAATCACCCCTAAACCATATCCCCAAATGTCACATCCAGATGCCTCTTGAACACTTCCAGAGATGGCGACTCCCCCATTTCCTGGGCAGCTTACTCTAGTGTCTAATCCCTCTCTTAGTGATTTTTTTTTTCCCATTATCTAATCTGAACCATATAATCTTTTGATACAGCCCAGGAAGTGGTTGGCTTTCTAGGATGTGAGTGCACATGTTCAGGTTTTCATCCACAAACAATCCCAAGTCCTTTTCCCCAGGGCTGCTCACAATCCATTCTCCACCCAGGCTGTACTTGTGCTTGGGATTGCCCTGAGCGAGGTGCAGGACTTTGCACTTGGCCTTGTTGATTCAACTTCATGAGGTTTGCACAGGTGGTCAACCACACCAACAGCCTGGTGTCAGTGCCATTGGCAAACTGGCTGAACTCAATATATTTATAAAAGTATTTTTATTACATGATTACAGAAAATGCAAGGACTATTTATGGATTGTATGTTCAATTTTATTTGTGAATAGTTGACAAGTATTCTGCTTTTGGTTGTCTTTTATTGTCATATTTGCCAAGTTTTAAGTTGCTTGAGTCTAGTTTTTCATCAGTATGCCATGTACTGCCATCAGATAATTATGGCTTTGTTGTCTAGATAAAGATATTTATAATGGCATAGAGAAGGGAGATTTAATTAACAGTCCATAAATCATATAATTTTGCCTATCTGATATAGTTACACTGGAAGGCTTTGATCTAATCTTAATTTCTATGCACACCAAGACAAGTTTCTTTCTTTCCCCAGTCACCAATTGTTTTGGTACTTGGAGAGATAATAATAAATTGTGTACTTACAGTAAAAGGCTCTGAACAATTTCCTTGCTGTTTTCACCTTCACAATTTGATACCTTGAATTTCAACTTAAATTGTTAAGAAATTTCACTGAAGGGTTTCCTTGCAAGTTTTTAGTTGGATGACTCCTGCCTGCAACAAATTTGCATACATAGCAATATGGAGAAACTCTCTTGATTTGTGCATGTTTGTTTATTTGGTATACTTCAGATGGCTGCAGACAGAGAAAGAAGAAACTCAGAAAATATAACCTCAAAGAATGGAAAATTCAGTATTATCTTTAAAAGACATGCAAGATGGTTTTTTTACTTCTGCAGTATAAGCCAAAGAGTTAATTTGGTATTAACTGATTATTTTTATTTACCTTCTCTCTTTTACTAAAAAGCCATGTTCATATTGTCTCCAATGCTCAGCCTGGCTGGGGTCTAACTAAATTTAGGAAATCTTGAACATTGTTTTAAAGAGAGCAGAGAATTCTGTAGCCAACCTACAGTATTAACTTTGGTCTTTCTAGTCCTGATTATGTTCATTAATCATAACATTATCACTATTCTTATTAGCACTTTTTCAGAATTAGCTCTGTCTGAAAGGTGTCAAAACTGTTAATTAAACCCAGAGATAATCATAACAATCTGGAATCTTTGACACAACTGCCACCCCCTCCCATCACAACCCTTTTCAGAGGGAACTGCTGGGTAATGTACCATACTTCTGCAAGAAACATTTCATCTACAGAGGAAAGAGAAATCATAAATCTTTCTCCATATATGTCAAGGAGCATAATTGCTTTTTTCTTTTTATTTCTTCTACTATAGTCTGTATATCCATGATATCTGACACTGAAGCTATAAGTCATTTATCAAAGACAGAAAGAAATTATAGGAAAGGAAGTAGGACAACATTCTAGCTTTAGACTGCTAATGGATGGATGCTTTCTCCAGTTTGTGTCAAATTTACTAAATAATAAGGGAAATAATTAATGTTTCCTTGGTTACAGATTTCTCTCCTTAAGGCATTAGAATTTGAAGGTCAAGTGCAGACTAAAAGAATACAGGTTAATTTAGTCCAGATTGAATTTCTGGATCTCCTTCTAGAAAAGGTTAAAATACATTTATGTGCTGAATCCCAGTCAGATTCTTCATAAATCAGAGGTCTAATATTTGAGATTGAGAACATCATGATGCCCCTGTCTCAAGTAGCAAGATAGTTTTGCTGTGACCAAGGAAGTAGCCAAAGTGGCAAAACAACTTCAAGAAATCCCATTCATAGTGTCCAGAACAAGCATATCTTCAGCACCAGCAATAGCGAAGCAAATTATAAACCAACAGCAAATCAAAACTGAATTGATCTGATCATCAGCAAGGTTTTCTTTAGCCAGTGCTAAAGATGGGACACTCAAGTGTGTTGAGGTATTGGGATAACCAAAAGAGTCTGAAAAATAGCTCTAGGGAGGAAAGTCCCCTAGCCATGCTCCAGGGTTGGGGACCATTTCTCCACCTGGGGCACTCATGGAGCAGAGAGGAGCCCATGAAAGCCTCCCAGCAGGAACCTGTGGTCACTACCAAGGCTCCCAGCAGCACTGCACCATCTCTCGCATGGAACAAAGAGGTTGTGCACCCATGTTAACCTAACTGGCTTCTCTTCCTACTTCACCATCTCCACCACAGCCTGGGGAAGTCATCTCATTAACAAAACTGAAAATATCAGTGATTTAAGTGCTATAGTATCCAAATATATTTACTCTCCACATGGTTATTTTTGTTGATATTTGACACCTGCAGGGTCTGATGTACTTAGGAAAAGGGGAGCCGTTGGAAGCTAATCTCATACAACTGCAAGCTGTAAGAGCTTAGAGACAGGAAATGGATGGTTATTCACCACTTTGATCCTTTTTGGAGATGAATACTCTTGAAAAACGCTAAGATCTGAGTGAGAAATCTGCAAGTGAAATGTGCTGACACTGTGACTGCTTGCACTTTGAGAGAAAGAAAAGACAATTTAGAGATATCTTTTCATGTGGCTGCTTGCATTAGCATGATCTGTTCAATACAAACTCAAAATTTTCCATTCTTTTGCATAGAAATGATTTAAATTATTTTTATTTAAATGCAAAAATCTTAATGAAAAAGTTTCTCAGATTCTACTTGATTTAGATAAAGTATATAATTAAGCAGGAACAAAATGCCAAATGAAATAGAAATTATGAGTGTGATGGAAAGAAATCTGCCTTTTACTTATCTAGATGACCCTTACATGTAGGGTGAGCACAATCTCTGAACCTCCAGTATCTTATTGGCATTTGTAACCTTGCACAGAGAGCTGTAATTTGCAGTAAATCTCCTCAAACAGGGTTATATTCAGAGTGAGTTCTTATCTGAATGGTGTAGTGAATACTGATGATAAAATACCATACCAAGCTTTCATGCTTGCCAATAAGAAAACAACAATTTCACAACTTCCCTCCAAAAGATAAAGGCAAAATCAACAGGTAGGAGAAAAAAAAGAAAAGTAGAGCTGAAAGATTAGTACCTAGGAAGAACTAATAAAAACCAATCCAACAACCAAAATAAAACACAAGAGATAAACAAATAATTACTTCAGACACAAGAATGTTCTTTAGTTTTTTATTCCCCTTTTTTCTTACCTATATGATGTGACAAATCATCCCCTAGCAGCAAACATAGCCATACTACCATTCTTTTTTTTGGCTTCACACACAAACAGAAGATCAAGTGTCTTCTTCTGATCCCACTACCAAGTAGCTCAAATATTGCTCATTTCTTTCAGGCCACAGTGAGAGAGCATGAGCTCCTGCATGAAAGCAGAGGCTGATCTAGTGATATTCAGTTTAATCTTATACAAAACCTGATTGCTGTTAATGAAATACTTGCAAGTCTTCTCACAGAAGTATAATTTTCATCTAATGAATATTATTCTTCTGCAAAAACATTTCCAGGAGTAGGTTTTCCTTCTCATTTGCAAAATCTGTGCAAATGAAATACATCAGGCACTTTTGTGATCATGATGTAGTCTGCGTCCTTACAGTTTCGTTATTTCTACAAACAAGGGTTTCAAACCCAAACTTTCTATTGCTCATGGTCCTGGCAGGTGTTGATCTTGCAGCACATCCAGGCATTGTCTGAGGAAGGATTAGTGAGCTGGAGCAAGACCCGTGCCGTGGATCCTACTGGTTTAAGAGCTGGAATGATCACATGACAGAGTGACAGAGCTCAGGTCCGTTCCCTGCTCAGTTTGCCAGTGCAGAAGCAACAAGGCCAACGATGTTTTCTGTCAGAAAAAGCCCTAGAATTATCTGTATTTCCCATTCTCTGTAGAAGGACATAAATAGAAACACTTATGGAAAACTCCTGATTTTCATTAGAAAATTATTTGGTAAGTATTTATTAACCCTTTCAAGACCTCTGTTAAAGTGTTTCCTCCATGGTTCCACTGTACCTGCTCCAGAGGGAAGGAAGGGTCATCCAGCAAATGGGAGTGACATTTAAACTGTTGAACACATGTAACTGAGAGAGTCATTACTGCTTTATTTCATATTGCTTCTGATTTGGGGAGAAGAAAGGACCTTTCTAGGATATTATAGTGTACAAAATCTTATTTGTGTATGTGTATGTAGAAGATGTATAAAATTTCAAATTCATTCAAAATTGCTGACACCAACTTGTGTAATATGTTGGCATAGTTCTGAACCCATTTTGCAGACCATAAATTCTGGTACTAATGATTCCTTCAATAACACAACTTTAGCAGAGTAAGCTGTGACTTCACTTCAAGCTATGACATGTTTTTAAAGGAAGTCTGGCATAATGGAAATCGCTTCCTGCAGATGAACATTCCTGATGTCTTTATTCTGCAAATATCCAAAAATGTAGTGTTTAATCTTGGCTTCTCTATAAATAACAAGCATTTTATCCTTCAGCTTCATACAGCCAAAAAAATCTACCTGTTATATTGTAAGTGTTGAAGTGAGCTGCTACCATGCCATGAACAAGTTTTGTAGTAGACAAAATTCTAATTAGCCTTGATATAATTGTAGACAAATTTAATAGACCTATATTTAAGATTGCAGAGTTTATCTATTCCCTTCCACTTATGGTATGACAAAACTCAGGTGATCTGAATTGCAAATATTTCCTAACTCTCTCTCACTATTTAACTTGTAAATAAATTATCTGAAACGTTGAAAGTAGCTCCATTTTTTGGAGCAGAGACAAGAAAGAATCTTTATTCAGTGTATTAAATCCGCTAATATTTTCATCTTATCAAAATGATTTAACTGCATTTACTAAGAAATACAAGACAAAGAATTTACTAAGAAACACAATACTAAGATATACAACACAAAATACAAGCCAATTTGTTTTAAATATAACTTTATGTGTGATAGACAGATACTTTGCAGTTATGTTAAAGCATTAAGATAATTATTCTGTAGTTTAAATTCATTGTTTTTCCCACCTACTGTAGTGGTTCTGCAATGCTATAGTTCTAAGATTTTATAGATAGTTTGAATTTCCACATTTGAAGGACTGACTACTGTCTGTGGACAGAGAGAGGAAGGTTTGTGTCATAAGCGGATTGCAGACTGAAAAGCCCCAGGCAGAAATGTCATTTGCATTCACTACTATACTGGGGAAAGGATGAAGAAAAATACAACTGGAAACTCTTTCTAATTCAAGGCAGAAGCTCCTGATGCTATATACTGTAACAGCAAGGGATTTCCAGAATTATGCACTCTTGACAGGAAAATGCTCTAAAGTTGTGTGTCTTAAAAATAAGTATGCAATAGAAGCACAGAGTAACAAATGGCAATGCTGTATGATTATTCTATTCTATTCTATTCTATTCTATTCTATTCTATTCTATTCTATTCTATTCTATTCTATTCTATTCTATTCT
>VZUI01097987.1:0-84429 GCA_013401135.1 Cettia cetti | reverse complement strand
CAGCCCCCCCCCCCCAAGTTACAAGAGATAAAGCAAAACCCACATTTTCCCAACTGCTTTCAACAGATGAAATAGAATACACACTTTTTGGTTCCATAACCCAAGACAAGTAGCCAATTTAAAAATGCAAGACATATTTTAGGAGCTGATTTTGATTTTATTTTTTATGATGTCAGGGAAAGAATATGTATTGTTGCTTAAAGTAGCCAAAGAGGAAGATTCTCCTTTGCTTTGTCCTCTCTGCATTGTGCACGGTGGCAGTGAGTTACTCAAATTATCTGGGTTACATGTGCCGCAGGTCATCTCTTGGCTGCGTAAAATAGTCTACACACAGTTTTGCAATACTTAGTTTACAGAATTTTGCTATATTGTATATCTTCAAGCACCATAGGTAGTAAAAGAAAAATCCACGACTGATTTTCCGTGTAGTCTTCAGTATTTTGTGTAAATTTTTGTATTTCTTTAGGCAAAGATAAACCCCTCTCACTCTGAGTGACAATAAGAATTACAATCTTAACTGGTAGACATTGTTTTAACAATAGTAATTAGTTGTAGTGGTATATTTATGTAGCCATAAAAACTTTCAATGCACTCTTCAAATGTGAATTTGAATTTGTTTGCCTAGTGTTCGCTCTTTCTGACAACTGCAGAAGCTTTTTTTATTTTCTAATTGTGACTGTATAAATTTGCAAACATAAAACCCACACAGTTTTTGACAACTGTTTATTTTTAAGCTAGTAAATCTACATATTTCTAGCTTTGCAATTCATTTTGTAACAGCTTAAATAAATCTGAGCCATTTGCTCTTGTGAGTTCTGAAATCACGTGAGCAAAACAATTAAATCAGCAGTTTCCCACACAAAATTACCTGAGAAGACAGGATCTGGGAGTTATGCTTATACATAAGGCTGTGAAAATATTCCTGTTGCTTTTATGTGCGCTGATGAGCCTCATTTGAGACATGACAAAAATGTATTACTTTCGAAGTGTGCTACTGCTATCCTGGAGAAGAAATGGTTTCTCTTCACTTTTATAACTCTTTGTTGGGCATATTTAAACCTGTTGTGTATTTGTTAGTCATGGTGGTACGTTTTGTTACATTGATATTCCCCCAATCACACATAATTTTTATTACTCGCCCTCACTCAAATCAGCAGTGAGCAGAAAGTCTTTAGCCACCCATTCAGTATCTATCTGCTTTTGTTAGTGGCCTGCAATTAAAGCCTTTTTAAATTTCACTTTATCTCAGATAGAATGCATTTTTATACACTGTAAAAAGAACTGGGTTTTTTTGGTTTTTAATTATTTAGCTATTGCTTGATATTATTAGGAGAATACTCAGACCATGGTTTTATCTTTGTTTATCATTGAATCACCCTTATCTGTAGCATATCAGTATTTTGACACCCAACATGGAGTGTGTAGGGAAAAAATTAAGGAGGAAAAAGGAAACCCCCCCCAACAATGCCCAAATAAAATTCCTTTTTTTTTCATTTAATTTGTGACCTTAGCAGACTTAAAAAAAAAGAAGTTGTTTTTGCCAGCTTAGGCCTTGTTCGGCATTCAAATGTGACTCTGTATCATTGGTTTGAAAAAGCCCTTTGGAATCAAATTCATGATTATGCTATGCTCCAGAAATGTTTTTGCCTGAATGATATGCAGGTCTAACTTCACAAAGAGGGCCACACACAAAAGAGCAGTGATTAAAAACATTAAAGATTTGGAAGTTTCTTGTGAGAGAATTGAATATTTCACATCAAGAAAGCCAGAGCTTGATGAAATACTCAGTTCCTTTGTATCTTTACTCATTCATGTGGCATAAAATTAAGAACAAAAGGGCCTTCTTGATTAATGGCCTCTGTTAATCATTCCAGTAGAATACACAGAGACATTTTTTATTTGATTCCACTACCAAATTAAGTTTGCGTTAATCATAAATGTCACTTGCACAAAAATCACACATAAATATTCAGAGTGATCTATATTTTATCAGTTGTAACAGAATGCTTGGCAGCCAGAGTAGGTTTAAACAAGCAATTAGTGAATAAGTTATTAAACATTTTAAACAAATGTGATGCATGAAACTTGAATTAGAGGAGTTCAAAGAAACTTAACAGTGTCTTGATTATACAGGTGCCTGAGCTGGAGACAGATTTACCATGTCTGAATAAAAAAGAATATTCTTTAGAACCTAAAAAGCCACAGAATTTTCTTTCCTTACATTTCTTGCAATCTTTGAGAAAGACTTTTGAAAATTCCTTTGGTAAATCCCACAAAAGCAATTTCTGAGTATTTTCATTAGATTTGAATTTGTATCAGTTGTCCTCATGCCTTCTCTCTTTGCTTTAAATTACCATTTTCAAGCCTGTTTATGACCATAAATTTCATGGAAAACAACATCCAGAGAAAATCTTAACACCGTGTATACACACACACACAAACACACATATATATATATTAATTATACTTTTCAGTATTCACAGAAAAGTTGCCTTCATGTAAATTTATCAAGGCACAATGTAAACCATGGAGAGAGGATTTTTTTTATTTTGGTTCCCGTGGGCTAATACTTTCTTCTTTAAATAGGATAATTGTTTACAGATTACTAATTAGGCATCATGGAAATCTGTTGTTACCTTGTGTGAATTAGAGTTACAGAGCTTGATGCTCTTTTATTTGTCTGAGCAAGCTCCAGAAAATGGTAGCGCAAAAATTGATAAAAATTGAGACTGTAAGTGCAAAACAAAAACAAGAGGTTGCCTTGTAGAACCTCATCCCTGAGCCCTTGGCAGTTCAGATGAATAAAATAGTGTCCAATGGAAACAGGTCTTCAACTGTGTGTGGAATGAGTGGTCAGATATTTAATCTGGTGGGGGAAAATACTGCCTTTTAAACCTGAGAGGCTTTGTTCTGTGAGAGGTACTATGTATTGTGTGTGTGTGTGTGTGTATGTATACATAAGAAGTTACACTGGATGGTTACACAAGATATCAGGGTCTTATTGAATGAAGGAAGAATATTAAGACTTAGAAAAAGCCTGTGGATGGAAGAACTGCAATTCTTCTGTTAAGATTCTGTTAAGAACACCACACGTGTTTAAGAGTTTTCTTCAATTCTCAGTTAATTTCTCTAGGATAATGTTAGTCTCAGACTAGGGCATTTACTGGAGTTTATTTATTGACTAGGTTTTATAACCCAAAATATAATTTTGAGCTATATGCCACTCCCAGGCATTCATTCATCTCTAAAGAGTGCCTCAATGTGAGTTGCTTAATTTAACATTACATTAAATATGATAGTTTAGAGATATTTCTGTACCAGAATTGAGTTAAATGTTCCTCTTTCACTTTCCTTTTCTGGTACACTTATGGTTTTGTAAAATTGAAAGTCTATAAGCTGTGACAGTCTGGATCTCATAGACTGCTAAGTACTTTTTTCATATTAGCATTGCACCAAAATGTTTGCCCCGCTAGCCCAAAGGCTGCAGTGGGGCAATTAGGTTCTAAAACATAGAATCTAGAGCACTGGTTCTTCAGACCTGCAGCTAAGAAGAAATAGGATTCTGAGATTCCACATCACTGCTCTTATGCCCATCCCTTTAGCGGATGATCAAGGTAGTTTCTATGTTTCTTATTAATTAAGGAAAATTCATTACCAGTATCACATCTGAATATATCCCATGCTTAAAATTAAGATGTAATCAGCAGTGCAAAGGAGTATGTGGGATGCTGGTTGGTTTTCAGCTCTGAAACTGAATGAATTTGACTTCCACTCTTCACTTCATTGGTCAAATAGTATTCGTTAAATTTGTTGGTGAACTTTGCTCATCTCCAACATTTAGTTTTATATCTACTGTTTTAGGGAAAAAAGTTCACTCATAAATTAAATGATAACTTTACTGATTTCTTCCTTGGCTATTAAAATTATTTACAGAAAGTGAATGTGCGAATATTGAATCTTCCATTTGTGTGTCTACTTCAGTCTTCAGCCAAGAGTATGAGACAGCATTAAAACATACTGACTGGGAAAGATACTAAGAAAAAAATTGATTGACAAACCTGCACTAGACAAATTTTTATAATTTTAACTCTTTCTGGATCATACTCAGCCTAGCACTGTTATTTGATAGCCGTAATCTGTGAACCTAACCCTCTGTCCTGTTATTGAGGGTTTTACTGCATAGGATCTTACCACACTGTGGGTGGGAAGCAGTAACATGCCAGATACTTACCAGTATGGGAGAAAAAACAAACCTCTTACTGCTTTCTAAAGCAAACTATGGGATGGGATGAGATAAGGCACAAAAATCAATACAGGGAAATACTGAAGAGGTAGTAGTCCATGAAATATCTGATGGTTTACCTATTATCAATATATTGTAAGCAGCATTATAAAGTGAATTCTTAAAGTCGAGATTGAAAAGAATTTTCGAGTCAAGGTTTGAAAAGAACCATGAAGCAACCCTTTAGAAAAGGGGAAGTGACAACGTGAAAGAAATAATGTGTTTGGATAATTTAATAGATGAAATTTTGCATGAAATTTTGTTTATTTGTTGTAGTGTTTGTTCAGTTTTGATGTTAATAGAAATTCAGATTGTCCATGAAGGAAATCTTGTCTATGACTGTGAACCAACAGAAAAATTTCTTAGTCTCTTCTTACATATTAATATTGTATATCATTCATGGTTCTTTATGTACCTTGGAAGAACATAATTGCTCCTGTCAACAGGCCTTGAAAACTGTCTCAATAAGGATGTGGATAATAAAAAGTAATAATATCAGAGGCATCATTAAAATAATAATTCAACTATATTTCCCTTCATTTATCAGATTAGGATGATGGAATTAAATTTCAGGTAATTGTCTCCTGCATCTATCTTGAAGACTGGAACACGGCTTATTTGCTTGTTATTTGGTCCATAAAATTTTACCTCTGCCACAAACTTTTATTCATTTGAAAAAGGAAATTTTAGTAATCATAAAGTTAAAATTTATCTCAAAGAATATTACCTTCTAGTTCAGACTAAAATTAGAATTAAGTATCTATAAATATGAGAAGAAATGCAAACTTCTACATAGGCAAGTCAGGGATCATTTCTTATATTTCTTTTTCTATAAATAATTCCTCAAAGACTTGCTATTATAAAGGCCCAATCCACAGAAGAGATTGCCAGATTTCCTATGGTGACAATATTTTTTTTTCTACAGAATATTTTTTCATTATTTCTCCTTCATTTACAAACTAGACATATCAATAAATAGTCATTCTGAACTATCATGTTAAGCTCTGAATAATTTAAATGCAAAAGCTTTGTTGCCAGAAGAATGCAAAAGTACTTAATAAAATTTTCTGTACAGATTTTTCTACCAAAGTTACTAATGTGAACTGAAAAGTAGAAATACAAAAATGGGGTAGAATCTCAAATAATTAGGAATCCCTAAGAGTATTATTCCTTCCTCTTGTAAACTTTGTATTTTGCTAGAACTACACCAGTCTGACTTAACTGTGAAATCAGAAAACCAATAGCATAACTAATGGACTGCCTTAAGAATATTGTATTGCATCACTTCAGCAAACAAGTAGCTGCTATTTTTATTATCTGATACAGCTAAATTATTTGTTTGAAACAATCAAAATAATTCTTTTGGATTGAAGCAATATTTTTTAGAGTTCTGATGTCTGTTGGAAGTTATATTATCTGAAAAACACATCTTGGTCTTGCTGAATAATATGAAGTGTCATTATATATGAATTTTGTGAAACATTTACCTCAGGTTTCAACAGATTTATTATATTCAAATTTAAAGACTATGAAGAAGGCATATTGGTAGAATATAGAATTCTATAATTTATAAAGCATTTTCATTATCTACACGTATTTTAGAATTTTTAGGGTCAAATAATGTCTATTCCCAGACTGCAGCTGAAAGCAAGATTCTCTACCATTCCCAGTCAAGGTAGATTTGGTTCCAGTGTAATCTCCAGGCAGCACAAACCCTCCAGTAGATGCATGTGCACGTATTTTAGCAGAATAAAGAGCAAAACAAAAGCAAGTGGATAGATAATCATGAAATAAAAAAAATATTACTGAGAAAATAACATGCAGCTTTTCCTCGCTTTATAAAATTATGATCTTCATTGTTTTCCAACTTTTTTTCCAGTCCATTTTATGCATGTCACTTACACAAATCTAGGGGAGTTAATCTGGATAAAGTTATAGCTAAGCTTTTCTGGCCCTCAGGCACCTAAGTCTTGGCAGTCTCCTGCTGTTTGCTATCAATGCAGAAACCTGCATTAGTTCTGTATCCCATGAGGAATATTTAGTATTCAGAATTGTGCATTTTTATTCTGCCTTCAAAGGTATTTCATTTTATGCAGTTAGACTGTACTGTAAGTGGCTGATACCACAACTTTGCTTGTCTCAGGTGGTATTTTTAACACATAAAGGAGCGTCACCCACCAGCAGCACTGTAGCTAATATCTGTTAATATTTCTATGTTAAGCTCCTGCACTCAGTATTTAACAACACAGTTGAAAAAATCTCAGGTGTGAAAGCTGACACTGAAAATGAGTTAATACGCAAGAGAAGTCTGATGTTTTTTCTGAGAATATATTACATTCAGTGGCACTCTGTGGGTTGATATATATTAGTTTTCTGAATGCCTTTTTTTCTGAAGTTCATCTGGGAAAGGTTACATACAATTGTCACTTGAGCTTTATGACTGCTGAAGGCTCATTTTTTTTTTCCTCGTACAGAACTTCTAAATTATATTAAATGTTGCTACACTTTATGTATGTGCTTTTTATCCTAGGTGGAATAAAAATGATTTGTCATACTAATGATAAATTCATAGTTTAGAATATTAACTGGTTTTATACATCAATTAAAACTTAGAATTAGGTGTTTTACCTTTATATAACACACATATATGTGCAAAGATGGTGGTCTCCATTAAGAAATTAGCATTTATCAACAGCAGTTGTATCACAGTAATTTAGCAACATAAATTAATGTTTTTTATTAGGGGGTAATACTATGGAATCTCAGAATTCATGGGGATAACATTTATCAAACTCTGAATTTTCACTGCTGATTTCTCATAATATTGCACACAATCTAGGGAAGACAAAAATTTGAAAAAAAAATTATAATAAAAGAAGATTTGATTTTTTTTCTAGTTTATCCAGCCTTAATTACTAGTTGAGGAATGAGAGTTTCAGGAAGGAACTTAAAAATGTATTCCACCTGTCTCTTATTTCTGATTATGCATCTAGATTTGTATAGACTCTCGGAATTTTTGAGAATAAATAATACTTTGTAGTTTAATTCTTTACTTAAATTAAAACTGGGAGAAACTAAGATAGCTTCTTTCCACCTCTGCTTTCCCATCTTTCTCAGTAAGATGTTTTGAGGCTGGAAGTTTTGGAGGTCATCCAAGAAATTAAGGACACAAATCAAAATGAGCATCCCAAGAAACTTCATTTCAGTTTTCAATAATTGCAATTTCATCTTAAATTCTTAAGTCAAAACTGACACTAGGAGGTGGGTGAAATAACCATTAAATTTCACTGTTTTCAATCTCAAAAAAACCTACTCATTCTTTATTCTCAAGTGTCAAATAGTGAAGGTTTGACTGAACTCCAGTAAAGTTATCTTTGATAAACACTGGTAAGTGATATCACCAGCACATTCTCTCCTGGGGTGTTTTTCTAAATGGATATTTGGTCTTAGTGTTGAGGTTTTCTTTAAGATACCACAAACTTCTTCTCTTTTTTAGTTAAGCCAGTTGAATTCATAACAGGCAGTTACAGTAAGAACCAACTCAAATCTTTGCAAGTCCTCTTCCAGAAAAGAAATCACTCACAAAATGTTCTACAGTAGAAGTTAAGTTGTTTCAGATCTTTAGCTCCAGCTTGCAGGCAGGAGTAGATTTTGTGTCCTTTTCACTGGAGAGCAAAATTGTTGACATGAGGAGTGCTGCGGTTTACCAATTGATCTGCAAGAAAAATTCTAGAGGAAAAGCTGTTGGACTACATCAAATTTGTTTCACTTCACATTACTCAAGCATTAGACCATAAAACAAAGGCAAAGCTGGTAAGACAATTTCCTGACAGGTTTCTAAAGAGCTGCAGAAAAAAAGTATTATTAAAAGCATATGATCATCATTCTGGTATATATATAAAAGACCGCTTCATCTTAATTGAGTATCATGGCACTGCATATCCAAATGCATCAAGTAAATTCTTAAATTTGCAAGGTACTAATTATTCTAAGGTGAGTGTATTGGGTTAATGGACTATTAAGGACAAAATTTCAAATTTAATTTTTGATAATTTTAAATGTTTATATAATGAGTCAGTTGACTGCTGCAGAGATAAATGATATTTTTTTTCCTTATGATGAAGGCATTGTCCCAACAGTAAGAATTCTAAACTAGGTGCTGAAATGAGAAGAGATTATTGCATGGTTGTTGGTGTTTCTTAAGCATATTTGTAAAAAATGGCTAAGAATGAAAGGGAAAAAAAGAATTAAGCAGTGCCAAACCTTCAATCATTCAGAAAAAGAGAGGAACTGAACTTTTGTTTAAAGATAATAAGTCCTGTTCTTTGAGCCATGTTTGAAAATTTCTTTGTTTTTGGAGACTAACTTGTAGCTACTCCACCAAAAGAAGATACAACTGAGTAGTTCCAAAATTCTAATAAATGTTTTACTCCTTTTTCATGTTACTTTTAGTAACTTTTGCAGTTTTGACTATTTAATTGTATTTCATAAAAATAAAAACTTAGGTCATGACCTAATTTGAAAACAATAAAAGGGAAAACATGAAGGATCTCCTTTAAATATATTGACTTAAAAAAAAATTTAGAATTTTTTATTTTTCTTATAACTAGGTGGAACCAGGGGATTTCACTGTGATTCTTTTATTTTATTTTATTTGTTTCTTCCAATGAATTTTTGATAATGAAATTATTAATCTGTGTCGGTGAGAGGGAGAAACTATACCCAAAACCTCAATACAAATGGAATGATCAATCATGAAAAAGAGAATTATTTTATTCTAAAAATGACAGAGCAGTAAGTTTTGACATTAGTGAATTAGTATTTCCACCCATATGTTTCTCTCCAACAACATTCTGGTATGCTGGCATTCACAGACTATTCTGTTTATGATGTGATCACAGGCTGAGCAAATATTCTTCCTTCAAAGTGTCACTGCCTGGATTCTTTCCAGGTTCAGTAGTGCCAGCAGAGAAGCAGACCCTTCAGGGACCCTGAATCGGGCTGCAGCTAAGTGCCAAGCCTTTGCCCAAAGGATAGTGAAGTGTCCTTTTGATCCAATTTCTGCATGAACTAAGAAGAAAATGGACATGTGATTGACTTAGTGGATTTCTTGTCATCTGCTATGGGATTCACCTTCCTGTCATTTCCTAAATCTTTGATGTAAACAACATTGGGTAGTTTCAATCTGTGGTTTTGCAAAAGGATTTTGAAACTTGGTTTCTAATAGCAAAATGAAGCCACATAGCATGAAACAATGGATCCATTTCACGTGCACATCTTTATTTTAAGAAAATGAAATGTCTCATTTATACAAATAGCAATTTGGACTGCTTCTTCACATGCTTTTGAATGCATTTGTGTTGAATTTTTTTAAGCTACTGATAAAAAAGTTGTTTGAAACAAGGGTAAGTCAAAGGATCACATCTTAAAGGGCAAGGTAACTCCAACAGCCTATCAGGAAGTCAAATACATGACAGCTCTGAAAGCAAAGACAAAATGGCCAATATTATCTGGGGAGTGAGCCAAGAAGCCAGATGCTGCCAAAAAATATCCTCTGCTGTTTGGCATTTTGGGGTCTCATGGGTGCCATTGAAAGACAAAAGGATCCAGTGCACATTATAAAACAATATGGTAGACCTCAAATGCCCCTACTATTCTTGAGGACAACTTTATGCTGAACAGCAACAGTGTTAAAATATTCCTCATCTGTTATAACATGCAAAGCATGTGAAAAAGAAAAGCGATTTGAAAATTTGTATTCTTTGTTATTTTTGGGAGACAGAGAAGTTAAGGATCCTGAGGGCAGGATGAGCTAAGCTAAAAGAAGATTTTCACTAAATCCAGCCTCCAATACTAGCTTTTGAATCGACTTGCTCCTGTATCAGATAAATTTTAAAGAAAGAGAATTACATAGCAAAGGGTCTTGCAAATAAAAACAAATCTAATAAATTTTATTTACCTTTTATTTTATGTTGAGAGTTAAGACCTGGACTGGAAATTCTTTTAATAAAAGATTCATAAGATTGATTTTGATTTGGGTTATTTATCTGGGTTTTTTTCAAGTTTTCTTCTCTTTTCATTTAAAGTTTGAATCTTATACAACATTTACCCTGCTTAATATTGAATTACATTAGTAACTGGAGTAGATAAATTTCCTGCGCTTTTTTTCTAAATACTTATTTCTGTAAAGTTAATATCAATGTACTCTTAAAATGATGATGCGTTGTGTATTAGAGGCAAATTTGTTCAGTAGTATTAGCAGAATTTATCCAAGAGGTGTTTTAAAAGTTCTTTAAATTTATTCCACTTCTATGCAGAAAGACTGGAATAGAAGTATTCTTCTATAATCTATAGACAATTATCATAAATATCTGGGATTATTTACACTATAGAAGAACACCTGGAAGGTATGAACCAGTACAGATAAAACTGAATTTCTGAGTCTGCATTTTATTTTAAAATATCTTACATCACTATGTCTCTTAGTGCCATATTTTCTCTTGAGGGGGCAAATGAAATTTTTCCAATGTTTTTGTGTAAAGATTATTATTGTGATAGCTCATTTTCATTTGAATACATCATTTGATGAGTACAAAGATAATTTTAACAACCTTTTAGAAATTTCTGTATTCATTCTTTAAACAGAGGGAAGTTCTTTGAATTTTAGATCGGTGATGAACAGAATTGAGGACAACTGGAAACAGGGAATGAGAGGGCAAATAGTGCTGTTCCTCGTTATGTGACACAAGAACACATTTCCAAAGACAAATATTCTCTTAGCAAACTGTGCTTCCTAGACTACTACCAGTTCTTCTGAACACCAAGCTAAGAGTGCAGACAAAATTTCCAGCTACCAAAATATATGACACTGAAAGAGGCAGTGATATTTTGAAGGAGAAAGACCTTACTATTCAGCAAAGAAAATCTTCCTCACCTACACAAGAATTACTCAGTGTGGGGTTTTTTTTACAGTAAAATCACATCTTAATTAATGCTGCATTTTAAACTTATGCCAATGCTCTGATACGTAGAAAAGACTTTCAAATGTTTATTTATTCTCAATATATTAATTACTTTTCTTCAGTGAGCAGTGTCCTATATATCAGTGACTAGTTATTTCATTGTCATGAGCATCAACAGGACTTTTTTGAATTCTTACAATTTTAGAGCATTATCTTCTGAGAACAGAAGAACTGCAGAAGAAAGTAAAACCTTATCCCTCATTAGGTAAGAAGGGGAATTTTAATGTGTCACCATAATTTTTCTTTTTTTTTTCTGTGTCAGTCATATAAAATGTCTGAAATTAAATAATGCTGAGAAAAAATTCAGTATGGAGGTATGAATCCAGAAAGTGAGTTTATAAGTAGCAGGAAAATCTGGTATAGAAAACTGTAACACATCCTACTATGAGTAATGACTTTGAAAAATATGTTCAGTTACAGTTGAACATCATCCAGTTATCATTTATCTCTGTTCATAATATCAGCATCTTTCTCTTCGTTGTATTCTCTTTATCCTGAAAAAAAATTGCATGATTTTATGTTTTGTTCCTGAACTGCACATTTTTTGCAGTAATGCAAAACCAAGCTCCAAGCATACATTTTAGTCTAACTTACTGATACTGCTAAACTGGTGCTGGCACTGCTAAAATCTCCCCTTTAAATCAATGAGAAAAACAGAGTGTGACCGCAGACCCATACTGCAAGCCTGCACGTAAGGATTTTAGTATGTCAATAACAGGTCTACACTGACTCATATAATGTCCCATTGTGTCTCAAAATACTATGCATCTGTGGCCAACAGAACTCATTTAGATTTCAATTTCTTCTAAACCTTTGAGAGAACTGAAAATGGCATACCAGTTAAAATTTTAGCTTTTAGATGTGTTGGATATGTTATATACAACACTTTATGCAACTGTAAAAGTAATTTTTGCTGTCTGAGCGATCACCTTCTGATAAAATTTTGGAAATATAAGACTTTATGTTTCTTTCTAAAATTTCTATATCAAACACTTAGTCAAGAACTTCCCTAAGTGTCCACACAGAAGTCAGGATCTATGAAGATCCACTGTGACACCCATGGTCACAAGTTGCAGCTTCTCTGAATGAGTAAGAGAAATGGCCAAGAACAAGGGTGGTCCTTCTTTTCCTCACAATAAGCCACTGACAGAACAATGAACAACTAACCCCAACAAAACCAAAACAATCCACAAAAAACCCAAAAAAGTCTCCTAATGATACAGGATTATCTTTCCTTTGGAAGAAAGGAGCAACTTGGCTTTTTGTTTTTATCTTGTGAATGAGAGGGGAATATTTCCTCAGCTTTGATGGATACCAAAGCCTTTCTAATAGAATGATATTTCAAAGGGTGCACAGCCATCTCCTGGTTTACCAAGATTAATAGATGACTGTATTTAATTAATACTTAGAAGTAGCAAGAGAAAAAAATAAACAACAAAAGCAGTATGAATAAAGAAAGTTCTCACAAGTTCTAGAATGGGCTTGGAATCAGTGCTTAACATTTCCTAGACTGCTTTAAAGTAATCTTGAGCCTTACAGCTAGATGAAATAAGTGGAATGGAGAGAGACAAAGCTAGTGAGGACAAGAAGATTGAGCAGGGTGTGGAAATTCAAGTAAGTAGGTAATCAGATAAATATATATCTAAGAGTGCAAAATTTAAGGAGGCAGTTACTGTTTAAGAATTTGGTTTAACACTGTCATAGAAGAAACACTGCTTTCCTGAACTGACTGTATATATATAAGACCATGGTATTTTAATATTCTCTCAGATTGAAGTAAACACTCAGGCTTATTTCAAGTCTTGAAGTCTTAGAGAAGTGTCTATGACCAACATGAGAAAACAGTTTCTTCATGCATTTCTGTGTTCAAAATATATTCTAATGTAAAAATCCAATAATTTAATTGCAGTAACAAACTCACTGATGTGTGTTTATCTTTCTTTTACACACAGGGATTTACTAAAAATCACCTTATGGAAAAGTAGTGCTATGTGCTAAAATCCAAACTCAATGGAGCACTACACATAAAAGTTATTAAAATCAAATGGTTCTTTTAAACTTTAAATTCAAACCCAGACCAGCAGCTAATCCAAAAAGAAATTAAGTGAAATTCCTCTCTGGGAAATAGTAAAACTTGTGCATTCAGGAAAAGAGTTAATGACTCAAACTAAGAACAATGAAATTCTTTGGAAAATGCGCATTTTCACAACATATACACATGCCTATGTGAACATATGCAAATATTAAACACTCAGATTGTTTGATTACTGTAAAAGAATACAGTTTTAAAAATCATGTTAAAGCCTTCTAGCCTCTTCTTTTTTCTTGACCACCTAAATTCCATGATAAATAGCTCTTTTAAACTTTTTTCTTATTGATATTTTCTCATTGTACAAAATAGAAATGTCGAACCTTTAACAGAGCAATCATATTTCCAATATATAAATCTGATTTATGTTTTTTAACCCCAAGGTCAAGTGTTAGGTAAAATCATCCTGCTTCTGACAACCTTTGTAGATCCCACACTCAATCAAAGGCACTTTGGTAATTTATATGACATGATGATTAGCCCATAGTTCCTCTATAAAATCTAAGAGCAAAACAAAATCCTCACCATGTTCAGTTTTGCTCTTGAAGAGAGACAAATAATAGGTGAATTTTGTTTAACAGGAATAATAACCCAATACAGATAAGCACATATGAAACTATAAAGGACTGGGTAGACTTCCTGGCCATCCACAGGGAGCACTGATCATGTTTTCAGTGGCTATGAAAACCAGGCTGTGTCCCAACAGGGTTTGGATACCTGTACATATGGCTAGACCTTCTACCAGTGAGTGGCCTCAGGCAGCTTTCAGCCACATATATCCCCACCACACCTGATTCTTCACTTGAGAGCCTATTTGTTTTTCTTTGGAAAAACAGATGCGCTAAAGAATTCCCTCTCTATATAAACCATTTCCTCACTTATTTCTTTAATTCAACAACATTAATTTTTACTTTTGGTGTTGTTATTCAGTAAGAATAGGCACCTCTCTAAATGCAGGCTTCACTCCAGAAACACAGAGTTGCAATCATATATGGTTTTGCTCTTTCAAATCTGTGTATTTATTAAATTAATCTAGGGGATTTTGCATCAAGAAATTATAAATTCATTATGCTAAAACAGATTTTAATTTCCCTATGATCTTTTTATATAAAGATATTGTGCTAGAAATTTTGCCAATGAGTAAAGGAAATGAGTGAATTTAAAAATTGATAGATTTCCTCTTTAAGGGAAGTCACCAAATACTGGTACTTGTAAAGTCCTGCAAAGTACATCTAATGCATCCAATAAAATCAGATCTCTACAATATATTACTGAGTAATTAGTGCTTAAACCAGACATTCTACCTCTTATTAATCATCTTTATGCTCAGATTGCATAAGCTAAATTGATTGCTTAAGGATCCACAAATACCATAATCACAAATTTTATGGCGTTATGTAGGATGTTAAGAAAAAAATTGCCTCGTTGTCTTCAGTGTAAAACAAGATTACTTTTCCCTAAGCAATGCAGAAGAAGGTACATAAAATCAAATATGTGAAATCATTGGTTCCCTAATGCCACTGTTCTCAGTAGAGATAATTGCTTCATTCAGTTCATAAATTCTCTTGCTTGCTTGTATTTGTAGCTCTCCCACAGAATCTCACTTCACTGATCTAATGTTAGATGTTGGTTCAGCTCTGTTATTTCTGATTGAAATATAGTAAATTTGCAGCAGTTAAAGATAGATCCTATATCATCATTACTGGCTTTTGCACAGAGATCAATCAAGATCCAACAGGATTTAAGTAGTTTATCTGCTCTCTGATAATGTCTTAATACTCCCTCACCCTTTCAGAGTGCTTGTCCGATTTCTCATTATGTCATAATTGAAATGCTTTTTTTTTTCTTATGTATATATATTTATTTCTTCTCAAGAGACAGAACATATTAATTATGAGAGGAGCTCTGGATAAAAATAGAAGGAATCAGTCATTTCTTCTTATTATTTGATTATATTATAGCTGCATTGGAGAAGCCCCAACAATATAACTGATACAATAGTAGAACAGTATTAAAAGAACTTGGAACATGTTACAAATATAGAGTTATGATTATCAACCTTTATCTAACAGGTATTTAATCTTTACCTGCTCCAACAACAGGAGTAACTCTGACTTTGTAATCAGTCAACTATATTTATTTATTTGTTAATATCAGAGTGACTAATATTAGTTTATACTTTGAACTAATTTTTCTTTGGCTTACTAGTAACAAAAGATATCTATCAGCTACTCAGAATTTTTGAGGCCCCTTATAAGCTCAATATATTCCTTCTACAATGCTGCTTTGATTTTCATGCCCATATAAGAATTTGTGTATTAGAAAATGGTTTATTTGCTTCCACTAAGTCTTGTATTTCTGAAATTTTCAGAAGCTTGACAAATAATTCCATTTGCCTTTTTGTGACCAAGCTGTCATTAAAATAATGTTTATTACTAAATTATTTTTTTATTAATTGAATCAATTGAACAGTTTGCAGCTTATGCTGACATCCCTATATCAAAACCTCTTATTGAGCTACAACAAAGAAACTCCTCAGTAATGTCCTTTTCTGCCTGGGTAATATTGGTTTCAATAAACTTCACCTTTTTTTCACTGTTTTAGAACATATATATATCAATTTTTTTGACCTTTGAGATCAGTCTACGTTGGAAAAACTCTTTAAATTTCACCATCTCTGTGTCACAAAGAACTACTCAGACCATTTGATTCACAATGGAATAAAATGGCCACAGTAGTTCCTCTTTGGTCTTTTGATATTCACTAGGAAAAAAATAGAAAGTTTTAGGAACATGAATAGAGTACAACTATAAATGTTTAGTTTTCACATCTTTCTTCTAAATAACTTACATTTGGAGGTCTTTCTCAATGGTAAGAAGAATTCAAAATCAGTAAAAACCTCTTCAGCCAAGTTCTGCCGTCTAGTGAAGGGTTGTCTTTGACATAATAAAGAGCAATGTAATACCTTATTATTTAATAGTATCTGGTAGTTTTCTTCAAATTATTGTGTATTCTGATTTGTTTTCTTCTTCCAAATTGCTCATTTTATCTCACTAGAACAATAATGCAATTTCATTTTTGTAGATTTTAGAGTTTCAGGGATTCTGCTATCCCTGCATCAGTTCCCATAATTTCATTTGTATTAATTCAATATAGTTGTTCTTACTTTTCTTCATTTCTCATTTGATAAATGGTGATATTCAACCAAACTACAGGGCTCATCATTCACAGGCATAGCTTTTGAGAAGGGCTTCATCAAAGTCAAGTATCTAGTCCAATGTATCAAAAGTGTAGGCATTTGTGATTTTTCTTGTAAGTTTTCTCTTTACTGCTCTATGACACAAACTGGCCTGCCCTATGGAAGTAAAAGAAGCAGCACTTTCCTAAACAGTGCTATTTCACCAAGCTTGCCATGAGACATCCAGTTCTCTTTGAAATATGAGGTATACAGATCTGGGTGTGTTTCTAAAGAAAATTTTCCTTGATTTACTCAGGAATCTACCCTAATTTGAAAAATTACAATTGTTGAACTTGTGGAGTGTTTTCCAACAGAAGACTTCCATATTTTAGCTGTTTAAATTGAAATATTTTGTTGCTAATATTAAATTGAATCCAATGTTTCTCTAGATCAAATTCAAACAAGATAAGGAAAAAAAAACCCAAATAGGAAAACTGAATGAAATTTGGTCATTTGGACAAAACACAAATTTCATATTTCATTTAAGTTGTTGTGGTTTTCTTTTTACTTAGAATATCTTGGGGTTTGTTTTGGTCAGATTTTGTAGGAGAGTGTGCGTGTGTGTGTGTGTGTGTTGGGGGGGGGACATGTTTTTGGAGTTGTTTTTTCCCAGTTAAAGAAAATAATATTGCTTGGCTTTGTTCTATATTTTCAATTCTTATGGAACTAAAGCCCCAATTATTTAAACATCTCTATATCAATTTCTCTGTCTTCTCCTAAATTTACATTGTTGGTATGTGGAAGGAAACTAAAAGTTCTGATATAAAGTGCTTCTACAATTTTGTATCTTGATTCTTCTATTGATGGGTATTCATCCAAAATTCATCACTGACCATTTTTTGGTTTTGATTTCTTTTTTAATTTAAATTAGAGTTATTTTATAAATTTGCAAAACAAATATCCAAAAAAGATTTTTGGAAAAGAAACCAAAAATAAAAAAATACAGAATTTTTTAATAATCTGAACTGTAGTAGAAATTGGTAATCTCACAGAATGTCTCTTCTGGAAAAGGTAAAGGAAGTTTTCCTAAACTCCTCTGAGAGTGGGAGTCACATGCACTCAAGAAATAAGAGTAGCTCCATTAGGGGCGGTTCCTTTTTTAAATGAGTGTAGTAGGTAACTGAATATTCTCCAGGTTTTCTTCCTTTGCAGCGCCATCTTCAGAGCAATATATCATCTCAGCATCACCTTGTGATGATGTATTGCTCAGATACATCATCAGCTTGAACAGTGTTTCAAATGATTTATAGACCTGGTAAATCATTAAAGGGAGGCACACCGATGTATTATTCAAAGATGGCACCAAACAGGTAAGGAGCTTTTAAATGCGTAGTCAGCACAATAACAGAACACAGCATAAAGCACAAAAAATTCATACCATGCAGAAGACAACTGCGCTAAGCTTGCAAAAGAAGGTTGATACTAAATGAGCTCCAACAATGATGCAGAGCTCTCTGCTTCTCTCCTCTCATGAACCAAGACAGTACAAGGGGAAATGGCCTCAAGCTGTGCCAGGGTAGTTTCAGGTTGGACATCAGGAGAAATTTCTTCACAGTGAGAGAGGTTAAGCATTGGAAGTCATCATCCCTGAAAGTATCAAAAAATGACTGGGCATGGCATTTGCTGTTATGATTTAGTTGACAGTGTTGGTGTTCAGTCAAAGGTTGTACCTTAATGATTCTGTGATTCATAAATCTGAACAGCACTGGATCTGCACAGGAAATATTTTGAAATAAGAAAGATACATATGAGAAGTCTCCCAAGTGGAATAATGGGCAGTGGGATCCAGATAATTATTCTTACTAAAATTTGTGTAGATGTGTACTTATTTCAGTGTTAACACATCTTAAATACCCACCTTCAACACAAGGAAAGAGGACATGTTTGTGTTTATGCAGAGGTGTAGGTGGATAGAAGTGTGCAAGAAGCACAATAATGAGCTGTGTTCTGTTGATTTTGAATATAGTTCTGGGTCATTCTTTTAAATGGATGTAGAATCAGCACACCAAAAAATTTTCTCACCCCTACTTGTGGTTACGGGAGCAGGTAAAAACATTTCAGCACACAGTACAATATAAGAGTTTGTGAAAAGAATTTTGTTCATAGGAATTTTACAAGACTAGAAGATGGAAAAACTAGAGCTTTAGTAACACATTTTATAGCTTTTTATTTCTTGCTATTGTAAATTACTTCCTACCTTACAATAGGCAGACAATACAGATCTAGTTCTCTTACAAAAAATGTTCTCAAGGAAAGAAAAATGAGGAAGCCTAGTATGACTAAAACTGACATTTTAGTTACACTTGGATGTAGCAGATTGTCTAAACACAACAATTCCCTATTAGGTGTTTCATAGCTTCTCTTCTTCACTATCTATCTATGTATCTATATCCTGTGAAAATATTTATTTCTGATGTGAGCAGGCCTATTTCCTTCCAACTTGACCTTGAAATTTGCTTTCAAGTAGCTTGTTGCACCTTTAACAATGGTCCAGCACTGTGGAAAGGTAGTAGAAAAGAGCAAGCCAACCCTTTATGCACATGTATCCTAAACTTCACGATGAGGCTTTGTGCAATATTTCTGCAACAAAAAAAATTATTAAAAGCAAAAAGGGTTTGAGTTCAAATGTTTTCAGTGTCAAAACCCCCACTGGACAAAGGTCAAAAGTTGATGGGAAAGAAACTTCTAGTCCATTAAAAGATAATCATAACACCGTCTTTCCTTGAGACATCCAGCTGTAGAGCTCCACATTCTTAACACACAAACACAGCAAAAGAAAAGACAGTAGGTTTTTGGGCTTTTTTTTTGATGTTTAGGTTTTGAGGAGAGGAAGTGCCTTTCTAGTTTTGATTATATTTGGGAAATACATGAATTTTCTCAGTTTAGCTTCTCTTTTGTCCTCTCTTTGATGACACCTTTTAAACTCCATTGATTAAAGACTTTGTGTACCTCCATTTAAAAAAAATTGCTTGTCCAAGGAGATCTAAATAAATCTTCAACACACCAGAATCTTTGAGTGTGTGCTGTATGATACATTAATATGAATATCTGTCTGGGAAATTAGGCAAAGAAACAAACAAATCTTAATTAATGTATTTGATAGGTCAAATTCATGGTTGCAACATCAGATTTTATGGGTGGGTTTTCAGATTGAAAGGACAAAAAAAAAATAGAAAAAGAGTTTAATAGTATGGGTTTCAAGTATGTTATGTATCACCTGAGCAAACAGTGAATTCAAGAGTTTTCTAACATAATAAAAAAATCCCATTCAATTTTTAACTGTGCCAGGTGTCCAATTTCAAGAAGCAAGATAATTTAGCATTTGTTGACATTCATGATTTTTCTCAGGAAAGAGGGGGTTTTTTCCCATAAGACCTGTTTTCTGAAGCTACTCCAATTTCTGGTGATATTTCTTATCTCACCCTCAAACTCCCAGCTAATTTAAAATTCCATCAATTTATCTTTGTGAGATAACATCCAAAGCCTTTTATGCACCCCTTAGTATGACTAATGTACAGATATCAAATATGTTTCTGTATGAAAATGTGGCTCATATTTAATTATATAGAGCTAATTACTGTAAGAATAAAAAATAGCTTTCTGTTGAATCTTTTATGGATTACATATAGGCCATATGGAAACAATGAAATCTTACAGGAAATAATTGAAGGGTATCTATTTTATGTCCTGGACATAAACAACTCTATTTAGAAACCTATTTTGGTTTCTAAGAGAAGTGAAATAAAGACATAACCTCATATCAATCCATAATTTTCCTGTTTTGTTTGAATTTGGATCAAAATAATTTGATTCTTTTAGTCACAGCACAGCAGGAATAACCTGAGTTTCTTAAAATCTAACAGTTTTATTTACTTTGCAATAGCAGCACCTTTCAGGACCATTACATTGATGTTTCATTATACAACTAACAATGCCTTAAACGATATTGGTCCCTGACCAATAATTGTTTTTTTCTGGAGTTACTCACATTCTGAGTTATAAAATCTGGCTTCATATAAACACTGAGGCTCTTTTAAAAAGCCTATAGACATATAGATATGTGATTATATGCAAGTAGAACTTTAATCTCAACATCTATCAAGCTCATATGCCTTTGACAGACCTGATGAAAATAAAAGTATTGTATTTCTACATCAGAAGATTCCCTGTCTTCTGCAGATGCTCAGAGATAAAGGTGACTTCATATTACTTCTATAAACTTTTAAGGGGGATTCTGAAAATTTAGTTTTTTGAATTAATTTTTTGATAGCAATCATAGACTATTATCATAGAGTGGTGAACAGAAACTCTCATCTACTGAAGATTAGAGGCAAGAATGTAGAAGACAAAAATTAGAAAAAGTAGTTGGCATGAATTTGGAAGAAAAGTCAGGAGTTAAAATTGTGAATTACAAGGAAGAAAAGAAGTTGCATTTGACAAATGACGAAAGTGTCCTGAATGAATGACTTTATAAGATGTCTAATGGTTGGAAAAAAAAAACTGCAGGAAGAACTTATCTTTTCCTGAACCAGGAGAATGGAAATGTTTGATGATTTCCTGCTTAACAGTTCCCTGAAATGGAAAGGGATCATTAGTTAGGAGAAACATCAGAGACTGGGAATCTTAGCCTAGAATGAAATGCTGTATGTTTGATGATTTCAGATTTCTCATATTCTAAGAAACTTGAGCTGAGGTGTTTAATAGACTTTCTAGGCATTTAACATTTATTTCATAAATCATAGAACATCTCAAGGAGAAAAGGACCCATAAGGATCATCAAATCCAACTCCCTGTTCCTTGCATGAATACCTAAATACTCTTGGTTAAGTGTTTCCCTTGAGACCTTTACCACCTTGGTCACCACGCAGCCTTTTGTCCCCTCATTTGTATGTATAACACATATTACCATGTCTGAGTTGGAGAATCCAGCACTTGCTGTTGTTAAATTTCTAAACACTAGTGACATATAACTAACACTGCAGCAATTTAAGGAACAGGCAAATACTGACTAAAGAGAATTAGAAGGGTACCAGAGAATTTTAGACTAAAACAGCCTAAAAGTAACTGTTTCTAAATAAATGGCACTGATTCTCTTATGGCACAAATTGCTATGAATGTAAAAGAAGTGGAAGACAAGAGTAATAGCCAATGTGGAATCTTCAGGAAGAAGTTATATTGACTAAATAGGACTAATTTTTATTCCCAGTAAGAATCATGAAGCAGTTGTTTTATTTCCTGATTTGAGTAAGAGCTGGTTTACTTAGAAGGTGCTGTTTTTGTGGCATTCTTATAGCTAAGTGGAGAAGACAGCCTATATGAAACTTTACTTACATGGGGAAGAAACATGTTAGGAAACAGTATTCACAGAATAAAAGATGCATTGGAAGATGCCTCTGAAACAGTCATGCAGTAGGTTTCTCTAAGGATATGTGTATGTTTGATGCTATTCATCATCTATAGTGCATGCAAATTTCCTCATTATTTTCACTATGAGAAGATAACAAAGCTGAGAGGAACAAATGTCATGTTTGAGTACAAGACTGGATTTAAAATCTCGCAAGAAATGAGATGAACCTGAACAAAAGAAGTAAGAAGTTCTGTTAGTAAAATATAACCTGGTTAAACATCTTGATTGCAGGTGCAGGGATTCTAAGAGATCACAGGCAGAGCATGAGTCAAACCATCACACAGTTCTGTGAAAGGATAGGCATTACACTGTGATGCATAAATCTTTTGTAACTCTAAAAGCACAGCTTTTATATTTGAGTTTAGAAGTCCAGAGTCCCAAGCCCCTAGACTGAAAGCAAGAAATTATGTTATTTGCCAGCATCCAGAATAATTTATTTCACACTCCAAACTCCAAACATATAGCTGATTTGAAGATAGATAAACAATCTCATGAGTTCTGTCTATCAAGTATGAGCTGCAGCCATGATCTTCTGAACTCTGACAACAGCCTATTCTGTAAGATGTAGAAAACAATCCTTAAACTGTAAGGGCTCATCTGGAGTACTTACATTCAAATTTTGGCAGTAAGTCTCACAATAATTTGAAAAGAAACAAAAGAGTTAGTGGAGGAACAGAAATATTCAGAATGTCAAAATCATGTAAAATGAAAATGTTAAGGGCTTGGAGTTTATTCAAGAGAGAACAACACTGACAAGACACTAGAGTCTTAAAATAAGTGATTTTTGCAAAGACATTGTCTGCTATGCATAGAACAATACTTAATGGGCTTAAATGTTATCAAGGGAGATTTAAGTTATACACTAAAAAAAAAAATCCTAATGGGGAGAACAGATAAGCAGTAAAATAGGTTGCCTAGGGAGATTTTAGAATCACTGTCATTACCCAAATAATTATTGGAAATAATTTAAATATGGCTGATCCTATCCTGCGGCAAGTTAATAGATGAAATGCTCTCTCCAGGACCCACATCATGTTTTCTCCCTACACCCCACAACATGTACATTGCACATTTTGTGTCTGTCATACCATCGTTCTTGAATTTTTACCCTGCTCTCAGCTTTATTTATTCCTATTATAAAGCAAGGCTTATTAAAAAAAAAAAATCCATTAGTAAAAAACCCAAAAGTATAAAGCAAGACAAAAAAGAAAAGGATAAAGAATAATGTAGTCTGTCAAAAAGGACAAATCACACTTAATTTCATAGGTTATCTCTACAAAACCTTGGATTCATTCCAGGAATTAATTTTATTTAATTATCAGGTTAAAAATGTAATAATATTATTAATTACTATAGTTTGTAAAGTGTAAAGGAACAGACATTTGCAATACATAGATTTTTTTTTTCTTATTTACAAATTAAGTATATCAAAACCTACAAGGAAGAGCACATAGTTGGAGAACTGATTTTGTGCAGTTTTCTGTTAACCATTATTGTTCAGGATTTGTTATGTTTATGCAACTTTAAAAAGACCAATTCTACCCAAATTCTCAGTAAAGAGCTTTAGTGAACTGGATTCTTCATATTTCCTGAATTTATTGCATTTTTAGTGTGATATTTCCTAATGGGCTAATGAATCCAGACATGATATTTTCTATTGCTCATGCATGAAACCAAAGTACTGATAAAAGAAATTAAAAAAAAAAACCCAAACCTATTATTTTTGTTAACATAAATAATTCATTTATGCCTCATGTTAGTAAAGAAGATCACAGGAACCATCATCTTGGTTTTCTACCCACTGACTGTTCTTCCTCTCTCCTTTATAAAAATGAAATCTTTTGAAATATGTTCATCACAATTTTCTTGAACAGATGAGAAAATAGCTCATGCATTCAAACTGTTTCTCTATAGAAGGAAAAAGATATCCTGTATAATAAGAAAAACGTCTTGTAAAACAAAATAGAAAGTAATATATATTAAAACTGCATTTTCCCTTTGTTTTAAAGTACTCTTTTCTAGAGATTTCTCTTTGAAAAGCTGTGTTTTGGTTAACACATATAAACAATAAAAAATATTTTTTGCCTATGTTTTTGGATTTTTTATGTAATAAGATTAAATTTTGCCAAAAACTTCAGCAATATCACAATGTGTAAGAAGTTTGTAGCACTTTCTGTGGTTTTTACTGGCTACTGATTCTTCATCTCAAATGTTCACACCAAGATAAAAAGGTTTGAGGGATGAATTTGATGAACATTTTTTAGAAGATGCTTTGAAACTTAACAGAATCTTAGGAAGAATTCTGACAGAATTAGATTAATGAGGGGGGACCAAGATGGGCAAGGAAAATGTCCCATATAACCTTTTTTAATGTTTGAAATTTTCAATTTAAATTTTTAGTTTTGAAGATTTTATTTTAAACTTGAAGATCTTTATAAATGCAAGAAGGCAGAAAGACTTCTATTAGTATCCAGCATAATTTTGACAAATAGAATATAAGGGAATATAAATAAGGTATAATTATACTGCAAACTATTTTCCTGAACATTAGTTTTATTTGCTACTTCAATCATGGTTTTGAAATGGACAAGACCATTTTTAAGAAGGTGAAAAGATGAAAACCTCTATTAAAACCTAAAATGTTTTAGAGCCACATTATGACACCATATTTACCTCTGGTCTTTTTCAGGTATTAATATGGGATACTGTACTCAGAGAGGTAGATGAAATAATAAAGAGAATAGACAACTTCACTGAAATGTGAGAGAACATGCAGGTTAGAGGGAGATTTGCCTTTAGGGCTGTTGATGGAGACAGAATTTTAATAAATTATGGCTATTCATTTATTATAAAATGTATGCTGAATCTTATAAACTGTAACAAATCATAAATAAATCTAATGAACCTAATAAATCCTAAAATTAAGGGTTACTGGATTACAAACAAGACTTATAATACAAAAAAGTCTTTAAAATACTGTAATAATGTCAAGTATTATTTTATTTGAAAAGATTCATCTGAAAATGGAAAATGTTTTAATGTACTTTGACACATTTTCTGCCACATTAGTACTGAAATTTTGATTTTTTTTCCATAAGCTCATTAAGATTTTTATTCTATTATGAAAAATTCTAAATTCTAGCCATGAGTAACTTCTTCTAGCAGAGCCCTATCTAATTCTTCTCTAAAGTCCCATGAATATCCTTGGTCTTAATGAAAGCATAAGTATTCATACTAATTAATAACTGAACAAATTCTGGGCCTTATGTAAAGGACACTATAAATGGTTGGATAGTAAAATGATTGCATGGCTAAAGACCTTAGCCTCAAAGAAAAACAATAAGAGGACAGTTTCATGATCCTGAAATTAACATCAAATACTTATACTGAGGAGGTAAACATTGCAGGAGAGATTGGTAGATTGAATTTTTTGGAAACTGGGTAATACTTCCAGATGTGCACTAATCAGATGTCCTCATTTATTTTTTGCGTGTATAGTTCCAAGAAACTCTGTTACTCCACCCAGTGAATAGCTAAATGGATTCATATTCCCCCTACACTGAGCATAAAAACTTTTTTCTATTCATGACAGTTTTATGCATAAATAAATCTGAGCTTATCTTTTTTTTTTTTATTTCCAGCTTTGTCTCAGTAGCCTAGATATGACTCTTTGAATCAGTAGTATACTTCTGCACACCTTTCTTTAAAGGATTTGGCTCTCCTTCCACTTTGAAAAGTAACCACCACAGTAGGGATCATTTGTATGTATATTTTTATGTATGCATATTTTTTCATCATTTCTGGACCTTTGTATATGTCTCAATCATATTCAACTTCAAAAATCCATCAGTATGCTCTTTCCTTTAAATAAACTTTACTCAACAGAGGAGTTTTGTTTCTCTAACAGAAAGATTACTCTCACAGTTTATCTATCTTGGTTTCTTTCCTCACTGAATGCTGTCTCTTTCTCTCTGACCTGCTTATTTTACTCAAATATAGATTACTTTTTTAGTAACATGCCACAAGTAGCTCATTACCACTGATGGGTGAGAGTTTTCAATTTATAATCCCATATAATAACACAGTATTCCCATTCCCATCTGCTCACCTAAATTTTCTGATAAATTTATCTTTGCCAGAGAAAAGTTATTTACCTAATCTTTTTGTTAAATAATTGTTGCCTCATTGAAGAGTTCACACTACTTTCTCTCACAAACAGTATTTCTCATGAAGTCTGTGTTGCTATTAATTACAGAAATACTTCTACGTCCCTATGGAAAATTAAGCTCTGCTTAGAAAACCTTGACTGTTTTATAGACCCTTTATGAGGTTCTCTCTGGAGTTTGCAAAACCTCTTAACCCCTTAGCCTTGGTAATGTTCAAATACGACTTTTCAGCAAGATAACCATTTGGAAAAGTGCCTTCTTTTTTTGAAATGACTTAGAAAAGCCACAATGCACAGGCAAATGTGCATTTAATCAGTTTGTAGCATTTCTTCTTTCAGGATAGAGAGTGACTAGCAAGGAGAAACATGATTACAAAGACAGCCTATGATTCATATAAGGTACTAAACAGCACTAAGGAGTCTGGCACTTGTAGCACAAATCCTGACTCTCAGAAGTTATATGAAAAGTATAACACTTCTCATAGCAGTGTACTGTGATCACACGTCTTTCTCTTATGTCTTCCATCAATGAAACCCTGGAAATAGAGAACTTGAAGAAATATTCTGCCCTGCTCTAGGATTACCCATTTTCTTTTATGGATTTATTTAGGTGGAGAGTTTTTCTTTTATAATAATCCTTTCATTCATAATCCTAACCTGCTAAACACTCCCCAAAACATTATTCGCTACTGTTCCAGAGGTTTAACAGAATTAGTAAGGTAAAATTGAATCTCAGAGGTAAAATTTCAAGCTGCATCATCTTTTGACTGGAACATGTTAACCTTTTGTAATTCTGATGAGAAAGAATAAAAAATATATTGGTAACCAATTAAACTCTAAAAATACAAGATTAATGGTTTATAATTAGTGTTTTCAAAATTATTCCAAAAGATAATCTACCTAAGCAGTGAACTGAAAATGAGGAAACTATTACACGTTCACTTTGTGTAAATTCTAGCAACATTCTGTGTCTGCAGATTAATGAATGTTTAACCAAGATGAGTTACAGTGACTCTCTTACATAAGTCAAAACGACAGTCAAATTTCTACCAAATTAATTCATTACCACCAGTGAATGAATAGTTAATGAACTTGGTATTGAGGATCCCTTACATTGATAGTAAATCCGTAGGGAAATAACCAAGTAAAGTCTTGTAAAGATTTTACTCAAAATGTAAATCAAATGAAAAAGACTAAGCAGGGTAAGAAGACTAAATGCATTGTCAGTTCCTTGAGAGGCAGGGCTAGATATAACAAAAGGAAGAGGAGAGTCTTTGGAATTATTTGATGCATAAACAATAGAATAGGATAACCTTTATGAAAAGTGAAAAGGGAAAGAAAGTGAGCAGCTGATCCATTTTGATTACAAGATAGGAAGAAGTATCAAATCAGCTGTAAGCCTTGGCTTTAACAAAGATTAAATGTAAGTAAAAGATCTGTGACCTGGCTCTCAAAGGTCAGAGTTTAACACTGGAAATCCAGCAAGATTATGCATTAAGGAGTTCAATAGCTGTGTTTGTTCAAGTTGGCTGACAGAGATGGAGATGAGGAATTCAATTTCTTTCTTCAATACTGCTGTCAGGACTAGAAATCAGGAGTTCTTTGGAAAATGAGACTATAACAAACCATTTAGGCCAACCATTCACATCTGTCAGTCTATGATAAGGAATTTCCTGAATAAGCAAAGTAACAAGTAGTTTTGATAGGCTCACTCAAGAAAAGACAGTACAGACAAAATTCACAACAAATGCCTAATACAAAATGAAAATATCTTCCCTAGAAATTAAAAACAAAAAAATCCCATGAAATGTACGTTAATGGTGGTGCAACCTTGCCCAACCATACACAATGGAAAAACCAGAAAATAAGAAATTAAGCCTTCTGTTCCTGTCTGTGCATTAACCTTACAAGATCATGATTAGATCTTGCTTCAGTGAAAATTGCTTATATATCAGTACTGACCAAACAATTTCAGGGTTCAATGGAAACAATGGTAATAGAAGCCTTTACACTCAAACACTAGTGATATTAAGAGGTAAAAACAAAAAATCTATGTCATGTTAAATTTACCTTTTGTCAAATTTATAATCCAAGCATTTTGTTTAAAGAAAAATAAACACAACATACAGTAAAACATGTCAATATTTCTTAAGATCAGAGCATGATTTTCCATTACACTGATATAAGAATTTTTACCAATCTAAAATTGTTTGAAATCTCATCTTGAGGACTATTTTTAAGTACTTGATATCTTCATTTGTTTTTCCCTAGCAGCATAGGACTTGAAATAACCTCGTAAGTAGTAGCCACTTCATCATAAGTGAAAAATGCTTCCTAAAAAAATGCTCCCCAATAAAACTAGAGAGACTATTTTTTTGCATTGTTTCTGGCAGAATTAGAATATCATTGTTGTCTTTATTCTAATCTTTCTCTTACTCTTTGGCTAAAGTTTATTCAATATTTACTTTTATCCAGTTGTTATTGCACCTGCATCATTATCAGAATATACTTCTGGGAAAAAAATTTAAACAACTCAGCAGGGTTTAATTAAAAAAAAATGTATTCAGTATTTTAAAACACATTTAAAATAAAGATAAAATAGTCTAGAGACGCAAGCCAATTAGGAAAAGTAAAAGGACCATATGAAGACCTGAAAGAAAATCCTGAGGAGGTACATGTGCCCCTAATGTTTAGCTAAGTGACATTGAATGGTGAAACTTAAACTACCATCAGCTGCCTGTCACAATCAAGGTGGTTGGTTTAAATCTCGGTTTATTCTTTATTTTATTAAAACAAGTAATTACAGCTTCCACCGTAACATTCCATGTATCCACAAGCAAGTCTCCTAACATTCATTGTTTTGTGCCTGAGAAGCTCCAACAGTAATGTGAGACCCAACAGCACAGCTCATCCATTGCAGGAGTCTCAGATGACCGTGCTGATGGCTGTGGCATTTCTTGGACTGAAATTCATTACACTGTCACAACAGTTCAATAAATCAAAAGAAACACGTATACCCCAAAGGGTAGAGAGGTTCTTTTGAATACTGTTCCAACTATACTCTCTGCATTAGAGCCAAAGGTCAAGTTTTTCTCCCCCTCACCCAGACTCAAATGGTAAAACTTGTGGTACCATTTGAAATGAGGAATGAAAAGCTGTAAGCCCTGAGAATGCAGCAAGACACCATACAAATAGACTTAGAGGGCACAGGGAAAAGTACTTTGTGATTAGCTCTGGAAAAGCTGCAGCTGAGAATAGAGGCAACTTTGTGACTCACTATATAAAGCACAAAGCCCACCAGAGTCCTGGACTTTACAATGGACCCAAGATGCGTGGAAACCCACAGAAAACATTTCGTGGAAACCATTTTTCAAATTTGATGTCTTGTACCATGCTTCTTCTATAGGGAAACTCAGAGCTGTTAAGACACCAAAAATGCCAGGTGTATTTAGACATGTAAGGACTATTGGACTATTGGATTATTCTTGGACTGAAATTATAGATTCTTCTCTGCATTTCAAATCTCCAGAAATGCCTTAATCCAAAACATAAATAAATTAAGCAGATATGAGTACATCTTCTGAAGTAGTTGAATGACGTTTGTAGAATGTAATATATTTTGATCATATTCATTTCAAAGGCTGAAACTTTAGGTGTCTTTATGACATAAAATCTAAAATATCTAATATCAGTCAAACAGGCTGGAATATTCCTTCAGCTTGGCACAGATAAGAACATGTAAAATGCAGAGAATTCTTGGGATTTTGGGTCATGGCAATTGTAAAAGGTTTTGCAGATTAGTCCAGAAAGAGCTCTCAGAGGCTATAGCTGCCTAAGTAGAGCAGTCATCTATACGAATATGCAGACTGAAATTTTTAGGGATCTAGTAGTTCTTGAGATTTAGACAGATTTTTAAGATAACTGAAGGGTTCATTCTTTACAGTTCTGTCAAGTACATTTCACCAATTAAAAGGTGGTATAGTTTCTTAACTAAAGACTTCCGTGTCTCTTACTGACTTAATCAGTCTAGTCCTGTATTTGGAAACAATTGACCTATCACAAAGCTAAAAAAAAGAAGAGGAAAAAATAAGCCTGAGGCAAACACCTGCAGCAACAAATTTCAACATACAGAAGCAAATCTTGACAAAGATATAAGCAACTTAATGCAAGATTTTCAATGGGAAGTGTCAGTCCAGTTTAATTTTATGTGGCTATCAGCTCCACCTATATCTAACAGTATTCCACTCTCTTTTTCAGCTACACAATTTTTTCCTGAATTTATCTAGAATTACTCATATAGGAAACATCATACATCAATATTCTCAAAGAAGAGGGTTGATGCATGAGGGCAAATGTCTCTGTATTTCCCCAAATTAAAAGACCTAATTTTGACTTGCTCAGCAGTCTCTATTCCCATTTGACACTTACAACTGCTCTGAAATGTATATAACCTTTAATGGAGGAATTAAAATACTTCTCTGAACTTTCCTGCAGGTCATGAAGCAGAACCCTTCATGTACATGTTGTGCTAGATCTGCTGGTATATTGGCTAGCATAACTGATTAAAAAAATAAAAAGAATCATAAATTTCAGCTATTATAATTATCTGAAACTTGCATTTAGGTGGAATGCAGGATTTTGTGACTGCTCTTGTTGAACCTCTTGAGATTTCTGTTCCTTTATCTCTTCAGCATGTTGAAGTCTTCCTTGCACACGAGCAAAGTAAAACAAGGAATTAATTCACTGCATCCCATGGGCAAGCAGGTGTTCAACCATCTCCAGGAGAGCAGGGCTCCATCACATGTATTGACTACTTGGAAAGACAAACACCATCACCCTAAACATCCCCCCTTTCCTCACTTTGTATACTGAGCATGGTGTCATACAGTCTGGAATATCCCTGTGGTCAGTTGGGGTCACCTGTCCTGGCTGTGTCTTCTCCCAACCTCCCATGCACCCCCAGTCCTGTCACCAGCATGGCACCACAAAAAAGCAGAAAAGACCTTGACTTCTATAAGTCCTGCTCAGCAATAACTAAAAAACCTCTGTATTAATAACCCTGTGTTCAGCAGAAACACAAAACTCAGCCCCACATCTGCCTCTGTGGAGAAAACTGCCCCAGCCCAAACCAGAAAGCACACTATCATGCATAAATTCCTGTATATATCCTCTCCTCAGGCATCTGAAGTCATTGTTGGATTAGAGAAATGGATTTGCCTCCACAGATTTAGCCTGACCTATGTATGTATTTGCCACTTGCCTACTTATTCATGACTACATCATTCATGACTGATGTAAAGTATTTTTTATTGTGTGTCATTAAAAATTGTGACACTTAAGGTAATATTCAGCATTCTTTGCAAAGAATTAAGGAATTGTACAGGATCTAAGACACCGCACTATTACTATATTTAACATTTTTCTCCATATTCTGTTCAAGACTGAATCTAGAACTGAAATGTGTGATTTAAAAAAAAAGCAAATAAACCATTAAAAAAAATCATTGGAATGTACTAATATACTCTGTTTTGAAACTCCTAATTAGATGCTTCTCTGCATATTATCTGTTTCTCCGTCATTGCTTGCAGTCAAAATTATGTTGATTTTCTCTGTATACATTTGTCTGGAAACTCTAATTATGCTTTACCATATTACCTTTGGGAAAAACATAAATCATCTGCATCATATTCTGCATTGGAATTATGCTGCTAACTTGGTTATTTAAGAGGACTCAGGACAGCCCTTACTACAGTGCCTCTTGAAACACAACTAAAGTGTAATAAATTTTGAGTTTCTAGGAATTTTTGTGACATCATCCCAAATTGTAATGATGTGATTATTCATCATATGCTAGAGTCATAATTACATTCTAATTATGCAAGGAGAAGTATTTATACTAAAACAGGCAATTAGGTGTAATTACACTAATGATGTAAATATGCAAGAATTAACTGAAAGTGATTTGAAAAGGAACTAGGGAAATGTGTACAAATAAAACACATTTGGTGTTTAAAAAAAAGCAAACCTCTTTGTTAAATGATAAATCTTAATTATGTGCTGGAAACATCATGCAAGGAGACGTCCCAAGGTCATTTTTCCCCCAGAGCTCCTACTAATTGCTATTCTCTATCCCTTAAGAAGAGTGAGAGACTACTTGGATTTTTTTCTAGATCTTCTGAGAGTTGGAAAATCTCCTATGAATGCTGTCCAAAAGAAGTGTCTGTAGCTACCTATGTGGCTAGTTATTATATAGTGTAATTATACTCACGTATTTCATATTTTGCCCCCAAAAAATTAAATTTGTTGCATACACGTACCTGGCATGCAAATTCTTACTTTGTCAATATCTGCTTTCTGACCTGACCACTTTCTTATACAGACATCCCTGTCTTATGCCCTTCCTTCCTTGCTTACCACAGGGCACAAGCTAAATCAAAATTATTTTCTAAGAAAATCCTGGCCTTACCTTTGCTGTCTGTTTCTCAAACCTGAGAAACAAAAGATGCTCTGTGGTAGATGGATGATGGCTGACCCCTCATGATTTGTAGTAAACCTTGCAGAATTTGCTTCTACTTGATATTTGGATTTGCCTGAAAAATCATGTTTTCAGCAGAGGTTTATCTGTATGAATCATGGTTTAAACCAAATGCACTTACGTGAAATGTTCATTAGGGAAGCAAATTAATTATTTATTAATCATCATAAAAAGAGTCTATAAATAGGTAAATTATTTCTGAACAATATTTTCACATAGTGTTTCACAACTATGGGTGAATTGCACATTTAGTGCACAGATAGAGAAGTGTATAGCAGCTTTAGAAGTGTCTGAAAACATGGTGTTTGTATATATATATACACACACATATTTCACACACATGACCACTCAGAGTCCCTACTAAGCAAGTCAGCACTTTCACTCTTATTAATTATTAAAGTTGTTGATTTCAGGCAGAAATGCCCTTCAGAGAGATTGTGACAAATTATAGAACAGGGCAATCACCAACACTATGAAGTTCAACAGAGGAAAATGCAATATTCTGCACCTGAGATGGGGCAACCCTGGATGAACAGAGAGACTGGGGAATGAGAGGCTGAACAGCAGTGCCACAGAAAGGGACCAGGGTGTCCTGGCTGACAGAAAGTTAAATATGAGCCAGCAGTGCCCTGGCAGCCAGGAGGGCCAACCCTGTCCTGGGGGGAATCAGGCTCAGCATTGACAGCTGGGCAAGGGAGGGGATTGTCCCACTCTGATCTGCACTGGGGCGGCCTCACCTTGAATATTGTGTGCAACTTTGGGTACCACAATATAAAAAAGACATTAAACTGTTAGAGAGTGTCCAAAGGAGGGCAACAAATATGGTGAAGGGCCTTGAGGGGAAGCCATATGAGGAGTGCCTGAGATCACTTGGTCTGTTCAGCCCAGAGGAGACTGAGGGGAGGCTTCATTGCAGTTACAACTTCCTCTTTAGGGGAAGAGGAGGGGCAGGCACTGATCTCTTTTAAGTGGTGATCTGTGAAAGAATCTGAGGGAATGGCCTGAAGTTGTATCTGGGGAGGTTTAAGTTGGGTATCAGCAAAAGTTTTTTCACCCAGATGGAGGTTGGACCCTGCACAGGCTCCCCAGGGAACTGGTAACAGCATCAGCCTGACAGAGCTTAAGAAGAGTTAGCAGTGTTTGGACAATACTCTCAAACACATGATGTAAGGAATGTGCTTAGGAATGTTCTCTGCAGGTCCAGAAGTCAGTAGTTGTGTTGGTCCCTTCCAGCTCAGCATATTCTGTGATGTGATTCTGTCAATTGTCAAAACTCTTTCTGGCTGATCAGAATGAATGAATTGTCCAGAAATACTGCTTACAAATATTCTTCCAGGGGAACAGAATTTAAATGATTCTTTTTTGCTTTTTGTCAGTTATGGACCCAATGAAATGTTATTAAATATTGCATATTACAAAGAAAAATAACTTCAAGATTTTCCATTTTTACTTGATTCCAGTCACAAAATAAGTTTATGAACATGTGACGTGATCATCAATTCAAAAGTACTTTTAAATCTCAGCATGAATCATTATCAGTCATTACTCTAGAAAAGGGCAATTACATCTGTCTCTGAAAAGTGTAACACTAAGAGAAATGATCTCTTGGCACGTTTTCAGGTCATGACCTGGGCTGTTCTGACACAAAATTGAAAACTTATGCTGCTAGTCCAGCCCTGATCTCCTTTGCTGTCTGTTTCTCAAACCTGAGAAACAAAAGATGCTCTGTGGTAGATGGATGATGGCTGACCCCTCTTCTGCACCTTTGTATTTCTCTTGTGTTTCTGCACTTCATCATTCTGCTTTACATCTTGTAGCTGTAATAAAACCTTTATTCCTGCTACGTACTTTGCTAAACCTCAAAGAAGAACAGGGAGGTTGCTGTTAAAGCTCTTCTCTAGTACTTTAAATACAAGACTTTAAAGTAGCAAATTGATATGAACATAATATAATAGCATCTGTTGCAAAAAGCACCTGAACTTGGGCTCAGCAAGAGTTGTTGAATATTAGAAGTCCAGTTTCTTAAAGAAGTTGCCTATTCATTGCCTATTTGTGAGTCCTTTCTTCTCTACCCACCTCTGAGCATAGTAATGAATTTCAGTGATTTCTGAAAATAGATAAGAAATTACAAAGCAATTAAATTGCTTCAGAAGGTCTTTCAGCTGGGCTGATGCAGGACTCAAAACTCATCTCCCTACTAAAATACAGGCAGTAAACTTCTCTATAAATAATTATTCTCAGGACAAACACCTTGATGCTGCCCTTAACAGTAAAAGAGAAGGCGAAGGCTAAGTGGCAAGAGCCTCAAATCTACAGAAACCAGGTTTCTTCAGTGCCTTTTATTAAGTGTTTTATTACTTAAGTGTTTTATTACTGCTTGTGACTCATGTTATTGACCTTGCTGTTACCTATTACTGTTTCCACAGGATTCCACCTGTCACAAGTTTCACCTGTCAGATATATAAACCTATGTCTTCAGAGTAAGGTTTCAGTTCCAGGGCAAATATTTTTCTGTATGCATAAAAATGTAGCTAAGTCCACAGCTGAAACATCACATACTGAAGGAATTTGTTTAAGAGTGAAAAGTTGAGACAAAGAAGGGAATATACATCATGACAGGCAAACTGAATTCTCAAGCCACGTAAAAGTTTAAACTGATACAGAGGGGTTTTGTTTGTTTTGATTTTTTTCTATAGAATGGCTTTCATTTTTTTCACTTTAAAAAATGTGATTAGAGAAAGGGTTCTTACCTACTTCTGTTTTACTAACTACCAGCATCAAACTTATATTTCTAAGAAATCACTCCCTGGAAGAGGAAAAGAGCAAATATTTTCTAAGTGTTCCTCTTGTTCAAATCTCTTTAATTCAGGAATAATTCTTAGAGGTAGAAAAATGAAAAGCAATTTTCATAACAGAAACTAAAGACTAAGGAAATTACTACATAAATGTAAGTGGATTTATTTCAAATCTAAATTTGGTCTGCCTCAAAGGTTTTCTTTTTCAAGGTATTATACATCTGGATTATGGAGAGGAAAAGAATATTTGATGGGAAAGCAAGGGCACATGGAAAAAAAGGAATCAAAAAAAGCTGTATTTTTCCATAGGTGTTTTTTCCACATGAAGCCAACAGTGATGAAATTTGTATTTCTTAAAAGTATGATGATTGAAATATTAGAGTTACTGTTACATTTTTTTGAAACAACAGGATACAGCCAGCACAAACTAGCAAACACAAGCCAAGAATCTAAAACTACGCACTATTTTCCTCTTTGAATTCCATTAACTTCAATTAGAGCAAAAAGCCACTTAACATTACTTATGCTTTAATTTTTGATTGGCATATGTGTTTCAGCCTTGCTTATAGAGATGCAAAAGTGACACTGGACTAAAGACAGTGAGGGATGACAGTCCTCATATGCAAAGTTATCATATTACAAATAGACCTCAAAAGTTGTGGTTAAATTTGTTTTACTAGAACATTCCACATATTTTCTAGTCTTTTCTGAGTAGATGCCTCAAAAAGATTTCATTAGAAGAAGAACAAATGGAAAGTAGTTACTTCCTTGCAGATTTGCAGCAGCTAGGTCTAATATATCCTGTAGAATTATTTACTATTTGCAATGTTGGCAATCCTTAAGCCTTAAGGAATTCACTACCGCGATGCTGGCAGGAGATAAGGTATGGGAACAAAAGGGCATGAACATCTTCATCAGAACATTCAAACAAAAGCTGTTTGGGAGCAGAGTGTGATTCAATAGCTGGTTAGTTAGAATGGCTTCCTAGGAGATTAGATGACTCGGTTTTCTGGTTTTTTAATGCTTGAGCAGACTATAGATTAGCTACAATGAATGCCAACTTATTGGCTACTGTAATTTCATGACTTCTGTCAAAAGCTAATAAGTCAATTTGGGAAAAAAAACTGAGTCGAAATCATGTCAATCCTGGGAATATTCTATGTGCACTTGAGTAAAAGGAGAAAAAAAAGCAGAAACATTTATTTCAGAAGTTCACTTTCTAAAGGAGGAGTGACATCCAGAGAGCACCCACAGCTATAATTCACAAGCAAAGATGGAGTATCACCTTCTAAGCAATCATTTACAATACTTTTCTGGAGTACAATCAAAGTGTAATCTTTCCTCTCTGTTTCTTATGGGATAAGTTATGAGGATTCTTTATGTCCTCCCAGTGTATTATGTACTTGGTCTAAAGTGGTTTATTTCCTATTCATGGAGGGACCTCAAAATCTAAATTTGCATCCTGCAAGGTTCTAAGGAGATGAAGAGCTGCAACACAGCATTTTGTCACTTATTTCTTTCTCTTATGAGCTGAGACCAGCTGTTTAAATGTGATTGATATGCTTTTTTTTTTTTCACCAGAAACATACCAGCTACAGGGCAGCCCTCTCTTTCAACATCTGTTCAACGTATTACTCATATACTCAGATTTTCCTGCTCACTCAGTATGTTAAAGCTCATTACAATACACTAAATATTCTTCTGGAATGGGTGGAAGGGGTTCATAGGCTTCAAGTCTGCTGGTTTCAGCTACAGATGATCCTAAATCCAAAACTCAGTTTTGATCACTGTGATTTCACTTGTGATTTCTCTCATATGTAGTTATTCACTGCAGTCCTAGTACCAAGATAAAATGACAAATAGAAAAGGTCCCTTAAATCATGCCACAGTACAAGTGGCTCAAGCTGAATGAGGTAAAAACTCCATGCAAAACATCATTATTCTGTTGAAATACTCAACATCCAAACTGGAGGAGTCATCATTTTGGGACAATCTTTGTAACAGTATGAGAACATCAATTCCAAGGATTTTTAACAAATTATTAGCTTGATTTCTTTAGAAGACAAGATTTGTCTCTGTCTAGTCCTTTCTTGCTTCTCGTATATTTTACATAAACCATTTATCAGCCTTCATAAAATCTTGGAAAAAAAGAAAGAAGGAATGGTCTGAAAAGTAAGTTCTTGCAATGTAGGTTGTAAAATCTACTTGGAAAGAACTAGCTGGGCAAGCACCATAAGCAGACAGACGTCTAGTTAAAATGAATCACCCAAGATGAAACAAAGTACATAGCATCTCTTTCCTATAGATCCAAGCCTGGTATTGCAGAGAAGTTTTGCCACAGTTCTTTATGCTCCGGAAGCTTTTCGTATGGAAAACACACTTGATATTGGAGTTCTGTTCTCATTATTTTTTTTATACATAGAATGGTTTTATTTATTCAGTCTCACCTATACTGCTAAAATAGATCTGGATTCAACTTTGCCTACTTGCAGGCTTAGTTGAAATGAAAGTATGTTGAAATACACTAGATGTAGACTACTATTTGTAGAATTTTGTACTGGTTTTGTCTTTGCAGCAGTTGATAAAGGGCTGCTTTGAATTTGAGTTAAAAACAGTATTGGCAGCACAGGGATGTTTTAGTTACAGCTGAGCAGCACTGACAATGCATCAAGACCCTTCTGCTTCTCACTCTACCTCAACAGTGACAGGACTGGGGGTGCACAAGGGGACACAGCTGTCCCCAGCTGACCTAAGGTATACTCTGTAAAATATGTCTTCATGCTCAGCAATAAAAGCTGGGGTATGAAGAAAGGAGATGTTTGGAGTTATGTTGTTTATCTTCCTAAATAACAGTTACACGTGATGGAGCTTTTCTTCCCTGGGGATGGCTGAATACCTGCCTGCTTGTGGGAAGTAGTGAATTACTTCTTTGCTTCACTTAGCTTTTCTTGGGTCTGCAGCTCCTGTTTTACCTATATAAACTGTCGGTATCTCAACACATGAATTTTCACACTTTAACCTTCCCAGACCTCTCTCTACTCTCATGGGGAAGAAGACTGAGTGAGAGGCTGTGTGGAGCTAAGCTTCCCAAACAGGTTAAACCACAACAAGAAAGTGTGTTTCTATGGTGAGATGCACTATTTTTGTTTGTTCATTCTTCTAACTACAGAGAATCATAGTGTTAGTCATGTAATATTTTTAATTATATCTTTCTCTTGGTTTTCTTCCTAGGTGAGTGTGCATTTGTTTTGTTTTCAGACTTTTAAATAATCATAAATTAGAATCCATACTATTTTTCATCTGGTGAGATACAGCACACTATGCTGTACAAAGAAAAAGGGATTGTTATGTAAGATCTATATTGTAAATCTGAAGCATACCTTGAACCTTAACACTTTTAATTATAATTTACACTTAAATTCAATATCTTCATTCTGCTACAGTTTGTACTGAAACTGTTGTGGGAAAAAGTTCCTAGAAATTATGTTATCATGTTTACCTTGTATCTCTTTCTTTCCTTTATTGTCTTTGGCCTTTTTTTAATGTTCTGTAGTCATGGTTTTCTCTTGATCACATCCATCAGTACTTAATAATACAGCTAATTAAAAGAGAGGCTCTATGAAGTATAATATTTTCTTCCTAGTTTTGTCATGATTTCTATAATTCATTCTCTATATATGCATTTTGCTTCATAAAATATATTATTTAGAAAACAAAACAAAATTTTTGTTAAGAAGCCTCAATTGAAAATACTAAAAACAAGACTTAAATATTCACTGTGAAACCCATTGGCACGTGAAAGTTACGTGAGCCATTGAATAACTACAGTGCCAAGCATTTGTCCTCCTAATACAATGTCCTACTAATACAAGGAGCCCTGTGTGTTTAAAAACATTAGCAGAAAGTGCTAAACTTGACATATATAACTGAAATGACAGAATATATCAGCCATAATTCCTTCTACATAACCTTTAAATATAAGCCTCCCAGAATACAGTCTGAAAATTAAAAAGTAGTTCTCCTGTGGTTTTCAGGTGATAAATATGCAATTTTACTAGAAACAATGACAAAAAGATGCAAACTTCAGAAATCTTTCAATAGCGTACAAGACAGTAAGATTGAACAGATATACTGGAATCTATGTAGAGTGATTTTTTTTTTATTTTTTATTCTAAGATCCTGTGTGACATACTGTAAAAGGGGGATCTGAGAAAATCACAGAATAGAAGGAAGCTAAAATAGATTTTTTTAAAAAAATCAGCTCACATAATTTCTATAGTAAGATATAGACTCAAATAATGAGGTTACCAGGTATTAAAAACATACAGGCCAAAAATGCTAGTTGTGGTCAAATGATTTTCTCATCAGCGTTAAACTACACATGCAAAGGTTTTGGCCATTTTGTTCTCAGCTGCCAGATACCAATAACATCTGGGCCATTAACATAAGAATTAGTAATCTAGAGAACTGTTCCTTCTATCACTTCCAGCAAACAGTGGACTCCAATTAGGACTCTTCCAAGTCCACCTGCAAAAATGTCTATATGATTCAAACATCTAAATGTCACAGATTGTGGAAACTTACATGAACAGTAAAATAAGAACACAGCTACCTGGAATACTCTGTACATTCTGGGTGTAAGAAGCACTCCTTCTGTTAAACCTTTAGCAAATGAATATGGTAATTATGTTTTTAGAGAGAAATCTCAAAAAAAATTATCACATGGAAGTTTCTTGAGTGCAAGTCTGCAGAGAAAAACAGAAGTCCTTAAAGTGAACAACAAAAAAAAAGTCACACCTTTGTTGGAAGATTTCTCTTTCCAAGAACCACTTCTGGGACATTTGGCACTTAGAAAATACAGAAATGATCATTTATATACAGTTTTGCTTCTACTTAGATATTAACAATGGAAAAATCTTAAAACTTGCAGGTGATTAAGTCAAAATTACATTATCTACAGAACTATCTTTCTCAAATGAAGTGGTAATTGCCTCTTTTCCTTGTTCTCTTGCCATGTGTTTTGTTTTAAAATAAATGTAAACATACTGGGATGACTGTTATGAATTTTATAATTTCACAAGTTCTAGGGTCTTCATTTGTACCAGAAACATTAATCAATTAAAATAGCAATGTGATACCAAATTTGTAGCTCTGGCCCATCAGTGGTACCACTGTTTTGCTCTTCTCAGAATGCAGTTGCTCTGATAACAAGTCTACATTACAGCTAAGATCGACCTGGTTTGTTCTTTGAGAAGTTTCATATACGCACATTTGTACATATGTAAAATAGATATGTATATTTGTAGATATATAAATTGAGGCGTGAATGAAAAGATTTTCTTCCAGAACATTTTGGGTCTGTATTCTTCCTAACTCTGGGATTTTGAAGCCTTATTCTTCCACCCAATAAATCCATATCTTCTTATATTTCCATTCAGCTTTGTCTCACAGTTGATGTGCACTGAATTTTTCTCTATCTCTTTGATTGGCCAATAGGGTCAATGAGAATGAGGGAGAAAAATCATTGGAGTTTTCATGGTCTTCTGTTAACTTTTGTTAACATCCTGATGTTGACCCTGATTTCAGTGTTTGCCTATGCCTATCAAGCAATTAATGAGCTGAAGAGAAACTCAGTGCATGTCACTGATGTAGTCTAGGACAGGATAAACTTTATAATCCTTTTATCTTCAGTGTTTTTTCTTAAGAGACATTTTTTATTATCTTTTTCTCCTCCACTTCAACCCAATTTGAAAGGTTCCCAGTTGCATAAGGCTCAGACACCTACATGAAAGCTGCATAGCAGTTTTGTTTCACCTAAATAGTGAAGCTACTTAACATCTCTTTCTCTGAAATAACAAGACACTTAACTTTGAACTTAAAACTTGAGTGAAGCAGAACATCATGCTGAGAATACAAATTTCTGTAATTTGATTTTAGAATAGTACATTCATTTCATTTGCAAGTATACAGAAGAGAGAACGCTGCAGTCAATTATGGTGAGATGTTTTGAAATTTGTTTTGACTGGTGAAATACATTGTGTGATGATTCCAATGTGCATGACAGACACGCACAATACCATGTTGCCAGATGTGATGGAAAAGGAAAAGAAAAAAAATAATTCAGTGGCAAAAGTGAGAACTTATATGTAGGGAAAAAAAAAGTACAGTTCTCAGCTGTGAAGAATCCTGATTTGGACATTCTGGCATCTGCTATACAATGGGAAAAGGAAATTCCTACTGTTCAATAAGTCTAATTCCTGTTAACTGAAGGCAGGGTCAACTTTCAGCCAACGGGGCAATGTTTTTCTCTGCTGAAAACTCTTTACATGTCTAGTCAGGGAAAACAATCTTGTACAACTTGTCAAACAAATAATTTTGGACTTAAAACAGATAGGCTAATTTAAACAGTGTTTCTTTAGTTTGACAAATTCAGATAACTGAGGTAATTTTAGTTATTTTACTGTTGGCTGAAATGTATTATTACAAACAACAACATAACAGTAAAAAAGAAACTTCCAGCTGAGATGAATGGATGGAGCTGTACCAAAACCTTTGTTGCTACATTGATTTGCCAGGTGTTTACCTGGATTTTTATACCAACGCCTTAAAAAAAAGGCAAAAAATTCATATGAGAAGGTCAAGTACTTAAACCAATGACTGGTTTCTCAGTATCTTACTTCAATACTTTGACACATAGATTCCCAGGGGAATCAGGGCCCCATTTTTCTGAACAAAATTATTTTGAAGGCACTCAATGAAACATCTCTTAACACTAATTAACTGGTGCTATAATCAGTTAAATTATAGCATGATTTGTACTAATGCTAATTATAGTGAAGAAAGAGGATCTTGTGCCAATAGAGCAAGACAGACTTAAGGAATGCTTTTTCCATCTTTGCCACTGACATTTTTGTGAACCCTTGGGCAACTCATAGGTACTTAGTGTACCATACATTGTCCTTGATAAACTTATTTATCAAAATTTTTCTCTCTCATATTGCTGCTTAAAAGGAGTAATGTGAGACTAATTCCTCAGTAGCTCTTGAAAACCATTCATGTAAAGGGACCATAGAACTAATAGGAGTGCTTTATAGGCATGTTACACTTACATACTACTGTCTATGAGAAATAATGTACATCTATCAGTTAATCCATCTCCAAAAAGTTCCTATTACTGAGGATGATTCAGTGGTGTCTTTGATTCTTTCTCTAGAAAGGTACAAAGTGATCTAGCTGGACCTAAAATCATTGGTGGGGGGGAATGAAAAAAAGGGAAGAAAAAGTTCAAAACAGGTGAAAATATTTGAATATTTGATAGGTAAATATCTGTCACATGGAAAACTATCAAATATTGTTACTTTGCTGTGTCTTTGCACCAACCGTTTGCATCCTCCAGTTTTTATAAGCTGAGGTCCCACTTTTGTGCAAGTACTAGGATGGGAAATTGAAGGCTTCCTGAGTTTTTCCCCATTTAGCCACGTCCTAGTAAGTGATGTAATTTTATTATTTTTATTAAAGCTCTACTTGATTTCCTTAATCAGTTTTTCCCTTTGTTGTAAATGGAAGGAAAGATGGGTGAAAGCCCTCCATTATAGAGGTAATTAACTTTTAATAGCCTTTGTTGTTGAATTCCCTAGCAGCTGAGGAGAGTATTTGTGTTGCTACAGAATATCAATTAGAATTTTGGACTGTAGAGAGTACATAGCAAAAACTGTACCTTCTCTATAAGGACCCATGTATGTCAGATAGGATGTTACCACTTCATTACAAGATGCCTGCTGAGCGTGAGTAGAATTACTAATGTCCCTTGAAAATGAAACCCATGTCTTAACAAAACAACACCTGAAAATGTCAGGAACAGGCTGCTCAAAATTTAAACTGCTAGATTCAAATACCATTGTTATTTTGGAGTTTATTTCCATTCATATTTCTTGAGTAATAATAATTTTTTTTTGAATGACTATGAATAGGACTACAATTAGATGCAAAAAAGTGGCTTAAACTTTCCAAATATGTCTCATTATGTATCAGAATTCAGAAAAATTATAGTTCTTCACTGCAGCCATTCTTGAGACACAGCTGAATTATGTCATATAAAAGAAGACATATTTCTACTATTAATACCAGAAGAAATTGCCACATGAATTCTGAGAATAAAAAAACCCACCTATTTTAAATTGCTTCTTCAGTGTAAAAGTATTCTGTTCTGAATCACATGGCTTTACACCATTTATGAGACATGTAGATGCTTAATGCCTCTAGACATTAATAGATGATGTCCATGTAAATATGATAGCTGGCTTTGGAAATTCATGGTTAAAAAATTTATTCTTCATGGTCAAGAAAAATTTCACATGCTAGTATTTACAGTATAGTTATTCTTTTTTTTGCAAATTATGTATTCTTCACCTAGCGGATTTGCGGAACACAATAGCATGAGCAGTTTTAACTAAATGAATTCAGCTCTTGTTTTGCTATAAACTAGAATACTTTTCAAGTGTTGCTCAAATCAAGATGTTTCAGCGTAATGAGAAAAAATTGAACGATATAAACAATTAACATAATTAACAAAACATGATAAATCTAAATAATTATGTTGAAAGCAGGTTTCAGGATATAATTGTAGAGGCATAAAAAAAATCAAGATTTATCTTACCTACTGCAACAAGCAACCAACCAAAGCAACTGCAACATTTTAGCTATTCCTTTTTTTGGTGTGTGTCTTTTTGGTGGAGCGTGTCTATGTTTTGCTTTCATTTCAATGCAAATATGTTTCAAAAACATGAGAGAGAGATGTCTTTATTCTTTTTTGAAACATTATCAAAAACCTCAAAGTATACAATGTTCAAAATTTGTGTTTCTGGAGGATATAGCTAAATACTTCCTGAGTTCTTGAAACACAATATGGACTATTCTGTAAAGAACAGGACAACACATGATAAGTTTTAGAAATCTGAGGTTTATATATAAGTTTTATAAATAAATAGACACGTCGATATGAAAACTTGAGGTCACTGTGATAAAAAAAGTTCAGTTAATCTGTTGTGATGAGAATTTTTTGTTGAATTATCACTGCTGCAATTCAATGTTTTTAAGCTTCCAAATTATAGCATTGTACAATAGTAACTACAGCTAACCACTGCTAGTCTTGGAGTGAAACATTTGGAAAAGGAAGAGCTAATTCGTACTTTCTCCTTCAGCTTAGAAACACATAAGTCTCATGTATTTCCCATCAGCATAGGACATTTGGAATTAGCAGATTTCTAGGTGTCAAAAAATACTTAATGTGGTAGGTTTGGTCAAAATACGGTCAAATTCAGATGCATTTAATTAAATCCTTTGTTTCACTTCAAGTCTTATGAACAAATTGTGACCTTTTTCATTCCTTTTATAGAATCAAAGTCTTAGAAGAATTCTCAGATCATCAAGCCCAACTATTAACATAACACATCTAAATCCATCCCTGAACATGACCTTAAGTGTCACATCTACATGTCTTTTAAATACCTCCAAGGATGGTAGCTCAACTACATCCCTGGCAGCCTTTTTGAATGCTATACAACACTTCCCATGAAGATGTTTTCCCTAATACCTGTCTAAGCCTTCTCTGGCACAATGCAAGGCCATTTGCTATTGTCCAGTTGTTCATTACTTGGGAGAAGAGGCAAATTCCCACCTGGCTACGACCTCCTTTCAGACAGTTGTAGAGAATGGTAAGATCTCCTCTAAACCTCCTCTTCAACATATAACAAGGAGAGAACATGTTAGATGTAGATTTCACTTGCTTGGAACCCTTTAGATCATGAATTTTCTTTGAGATTAGCAGATTTGCTTGCATCGCTTTCAAATTGCTGTCTTCAAATACAGCTGTTCATTAGGTCATATGAAAATACCCCATTTCATATTATATTTCATAAGGGTTTCAGTACAGAAAGCCTTTGAACTGAATATCTTGATGGATTATCAAGGTTTTCTGTATTTTATAATTTAATTTTTTTTCTGTTGTGGTTTTTCTTGGAAGGATCCATGATGGAGAGGCTTAACAAATTATGATATTGATAATAACTATGATGCAGCAGAGAATGCGTTTTGGCTCTAATGTAGATGTTCCTTCTTGGGGTCAAGACCCTGAACCTCTTTTCACATATTTGTAAATTGGATATAACAGTATTTATTTTTAACACCAATTGATAGATTTGAAACTTATTCCAAAGAAAGATGGCCTTTTCTTCAAGATAAAAATGTTGATTGGATAAGTCCTGTGGGAACTGCTTGCTCAGAGAGTTTTTAAAGTATATATACTTTGAGATATTGAAATACAACTGGACACAGTCCTGAGCAAGCTGCTCTGGTTGACCTTGCTCTGATCAGGAGGTTTCAGCTAAAGATCCCTTCTAGACTCAACTATTCTGAAGTTCTCTGAAATGCAAACTTCAAGTTCTTATAAGAAAAAAGTAAAATAACATCTAAAAGCTGGTGGTTTTCAAATAGAAACCAATAAAATCTTCTGAAACACTGTCTCAATTAAAATCAAATATTTTCATTATCAGAAAACTTCTCACAGGAGGAGAAGCTTCCCCTTACTGGCAACATTTCTTGAGCTTTTAACATTGCTTTTCCTAATTAATCTTGGCCTCAAGGCCATAGGCATTCACTTACAGTGACAGCAAGAAATATACTGTGGTTATGTATTTCATGTTCAGTTCCTTTCCTCTGTTTCTCCAATTAAGTCTTCAAATAATTACCATATATGACTGCACTTTGAACACTTTTCATAGCTGAGGATATACAGTGTCCTGAAAACTTAATTAGATATGAAAACAAATTGCATAAAAAGTTGCAGAGGTCAGAGAATTTTTCATGGTATACAATCTAATGGGAACACACACGAGGACTAACCATATTTTATAATAATTAATCTTGAAGTTAACTGGAGTGTGATAAAAAATTTTAGCAGCAAGTACAACTAAAATGTAATTTATTTTCCATCTAAATTTTAAAGGAAGGTATCTACTTGTCATAGGAGCTGAAGTAGATCAATTTCTATCATTAGTGATGTGTGTGTTCTCTTTTAATTTCAGCAAAACACGTGTTTCTGATTGGTGTATTAATGTATAAAAGCCTAGAAATGGCAGTAAGTAGAAAAAGAACTTGGGAGGAAAAGTAAAATCTCTTAAGAAAAAAATACAGCAACAAAGGAGAAGAGATGAACTGCCAGAGAGGATAAATAAATAAATAAATAAATAAATAAATTTGTACATATTCAAGATCAAATATTACACAATTAGCAAGAGATACATCAAATTTCACAAAGCCAGTGTCATGCACCATACAAAGACATAAGAAAGGAAATATGTATCTGAACATAACCAACACACAAATAACAAAACCAGAGTTCAGGGTCTTGGTGGGCCTAGTACAGCTGAATGTTTTATATAGAATTCAGGTCTATTAGAACATAAGGCTGTTATAAATTTTAGGTATGTTCCTAATTTCAATGTATTACAAGCTATTTGCAACAAAAGGCGTTCACTGCTGTTTTCACTTGCTTTTTGGTTTTGCTCTGTTCTGTAAGTAAATGTACATGTATATCTCCATATGTGACATGCTGAGGGTTTTTTTTCAAATTAAGTGGGAAACATAAAGAAAAAATAATTTTAATGGAAAGGAAAAGGTGCAAATAAAGGTAGATATGATGGTGTCTGTCTTATCTACTCTTTCATGATACTATGTACAAGAGCACCTCATTCTGGAAGTAGCTTTTGACAGAATCATTGATATTTATTAATAAAAATCTACATTATTAAAAGTCTGAGTTATTTCAGCAGATCACTTGAAAAAACCCTAGTCCCTACAACTTTTCCTCATCTTAAATTTGCCTTTCTTATCAACACCAGATAAATAAACTGTGGTACTTTGAACAAGTGATGTTCAGTTATGCCTGAAGGAATTAATGGATCCTTCCAAACTTTAATGTTTTAGTCAATATAAATGAGGAACACTCCAGCTTCAACACTTTGGAAGAGTTCTGCCTTAATCCAAACTCCAACTAATTAGAATAATGTAATTAATTTTCTGGAATTTTACTGGAGTAGTATCACTGGAAGTTTTTCAGTTTTCATTCTCAGCTACCATTACTTCAAAAAGACACAGAGTACGCAATCTTAAGTAAAAGCGCGTCCTATTTGTTTTAACTGCAGCATTTGCAAAAGAACAAAAATTTCCATCAGGATCCATTTTCAAAGCAAACTCCTCCACTGGCTCTTCATTCATGTGAAGTTATGAAACACAGTGCCTTCTATCTACTTATCTTAGTTAATATTATTCCTTCTCTATTTGTACATATGCACCCTGCCAATTAAAAGAGCATACCTTCCTTCTGTTTATATCACTGCCCTTAATTAGAGGTTTAGATTCCTTCAAGAGAGATCAGACAACAGCCCATCTGTTTAGGCAGAGGTTTATTTAACATTGCATATGTACGATCTGGATAACTACAGTCATATGATTATCAAACAGCAATTGCCTAAGTCAAATAGCTTTTATGTCCTTAAGTGACTTCAGATGACTGGATTCCTTTTAGGTAGCCTTTTATTTACGTCAGTTGAGGAAAATCCAACACTTTATTCATAATTGCTCTAATATATGTTAATGTGTGATAGTTAACTAATTGCCAATCTTGATTGCTAATTTAGGTAAATGTATGACTAGGATTGTAGGATAGGATTAGGATAGGACAGTAAGAATTTTACTACTAAAATAAAACTACCTGAAAAATAAAAGCCTTTTCTACTCTTTATTTCACTTACCATATGGGGAGCAGCAGTTATATGACTTTATTGTTTTACATATATGTTGTTTTTGTAATAAGCTTTTAGTACTGTACTTCCATTAAGTGGGATACATAGAAATGGTATATCATCTGTGATTAATATCCTGCATTTGAATCAAAGTTCACATTCTAGAAAAATCACTATATTATACTTTGAAGAAGAAAGGGGGGGGAGGGTAAGAATGAGAACAGTTACTAATTTTTTAAGTGGTGTATGTCAGCTGAGATACTGTGTAAATCATACAGTGACAGAGAAAATAGAAACAAGAAGGTAGATTATAATTTTTTTAATTAGAGGTTAATTTCTTTATGCCATTTTTAGATTTTTTTTCTGCCTTCACAACACCCAAACCATAACACAACAATGTTTTAATTTTTTATAAATGAATGCCTAAGAAGTTAATAGTTATGCTAAAAAATGTTCATGTATAGGATTATGCTATTTAAAAGCAGACCTTTAAGTATTTCTATGCATTGGCTATCAGAATAATTCAGGGCCTTCACTTTTTATGCTTTTGTGAATGTGGATGTCTATCTAACATATTCTTATTAAAATATATTTATTTAAAACTGCATTATCATATTTAGCATGTCAAAATATGAAACATAAAAGGGGACAAATCGACTTAGACTTAGGTGTAAATGACAATATAATCTTCAGATACAGATAACTCCAGTCTCTTGAATTTTGAATAGATTTGACCACCAAAGCTGAATGTCTGGAATCATGTCTGCATTTTTGTTAACGCAAACAAACTCCTTCTGTCTTTGGAAAACAATTCTATATGGGCAAAATTGTGCAAACACAGATTTCTGCTTCTCCAGATTTTGGTTTAATTAACTTTTCTCCTTGCTCTTCACTGATAATTACCCTCAGCTCTCTTTATAAAAACAAGGGATCTCTGCAAAATAGTTCAAGATCATAGCAATGATTATGATTGTGTTTGTGGTTTAACAATTTATGTGGATTACCCAAATTTCTCAATTTTCTGGTATCTTTTCATTTATGTTGTTTTGTTACTTGTAATTGTTATTACAGTTTTCCTCCCATGTATATGTCTATAATTCATGGGACTCCTGATAATTTGTGAAGAACTATTTTGTGCTATAATTGGATATATGACAACATGGAGTCATCTGAGATTCCAGTATACTGAAGAGCAATACTGCATTCTGCACATGGTCCAAGAACCAGCTGTACTAAAAGGAATGCGGGAGGCATCATGGTTCCAAAATACATACTCTGGACTAGAAGAAACTGGTGCTTCCCAGGGATATGCACAACAAAACAAAACCCTGTGGTCAGCAGGGTTGACTGATGACGTGTCAGACTTATTTGCTAAATGATCAATAGAGAACCACCCCCAATGATCAGAGACAAGTCATAAAACCATATCAAATGTGAATTACAAATTGTTGCTTTCAGCCTCTGTGGAATAATTTCTCTACAGAGGTAATTTTGAGCTTTTAGAACCCCTTAAACCATAATTAAAACTACAGCACACTTGCTTTAATAGGAACAAATCTGAAGTGTCCTGTTTGGTCACTCCTGTTCCATTTTCTTTTTCCTGAAATGATGACCTATGAAGTAGAGAAGACAAATTTTCACCCACAACCTGTGTTCTTCAATGAAGTTAGAGCAAGAAAGTTTCCAGTTCTCCAGGCTCCAGGCTCCAGTCAAGGAGCTCACTTCAAGTCCTTCCACTGCAGATTGCCGTGCTTAAGGTATCTCATTCAGGAATATCACTGCTAACTCCTTGTATCTTGATACTTTGTCAAACACCCTCTGAAACTTCCAGCTAATATGTATAACTGTGGGAATAGAAGGGCAACTGCAGCACTACAATGAGAGACAGGAATAAAAATTAATCCTATATCAAAAGATACAGGAAAGTAAGTCAAACCAAAATATTCATAAAGCCTATGTGCATGATATTTTTTGCTGTAAAATAAAGAGTTTATATACTGCACTCAAATGCTATGAGTATCCTCTATGAAAGCACAGATAGGATTAGTACTTCAGAAAGACTCTCAGCATATAATGACACTACATATCTCATCATGGGAAGCTTAAAATGAGTGTTCTTCATAAAATGTACATCAGTCAGCAGTGAAAATATCACTTTGGACTGTTTATACACTCAGACTATGCAATACATGAGTTGAGGTACTGTACCTCTTGTTACTGTAGATACCATTTTCCTTTTCACAAAGATGTTCACTTGCTGAAATATCTGTGTTTTTCTATTATCAAACCATTACCCCAATATTACAAATAAACGTACTTCTCAAGTTGATGCATAAAAACATTGTTAAGAGAGAACTTAATTATTAACCTGCTGTTGCTTTGCACTTCAATTGCCTGGCTACTTTTCAGGATGATTCTACTATGAAGAAACGACACCTTCCCTCCTGCTGCAGAGGTAGTTCCCTACTGGTCCCTCTATATTTCTTCCCTCCTGAAGACAGTGATTGCATTCTCTTTCAATTACCTCAGTACCAGCTTAAAAAGACATCACTGTTTCATCCCCATTGGAACAAGTTACAATGAAAAGCAGAAAAAACATACACTGACAAGAAGACCAGGTGTTTCTGTCAAGCCGCTTCTGAGATACATTTCCACTTTCAGCAAAGCAAAAATCTCATCATTTAAACATACCTATTCTCTCCTCTATTTATTTTTAGAATGAGTGGAGATAAGGAATTGGTTTGAAAGGTGTCCTGTTATAAAAAAATCTCAGGATAATTAAAAAAGACACCAAAAGAAGAGAAAGAAGGGATGCTGTGAAGAAAGAAAAGAAGCAGGGAGATCAAATACAGGTGTATCTTATGCATGCATCTTTTCTATTTGAAATTTTTGTACTAACTCTAATGTAGTGTATATAAACTCCAGTATCGTGTGTATATATATATATGTGCATATATATCTACACTCATATATATAAAATGTATATACAATATGTATATATATATTATGTGCATGTATCAAATGGAGACATTATATTTAGAATCTCTAAAGACAAGTTTTCTGACATGCAAAGAACGTACTTGAATTAATGTAACTCCAGTCTGATTCAGATAATTCAGAATCTGAGAAGATACTTTACCCTGTATTTGATTTTCCCTTGGTGTGCAATACTTATGTTTTGTTGTGAGTTGGGTTTTTTTCCTTCTAGAAATAAACTAAACCATGCACCTTAGAGACTTATCCAAATATTTTCTGAATTCTGACAGGCTCACCTGGTCTCCAGCCTCTCATTCCCCAATCTGTCTGTGCACCCAGAGCTGCTCCATCCCAGGTGCAGAATCTGGCTTGCACTTTCCCTTGTTGATCTTCATATGGTTGCCCAGCCCTCTGATTTGTCTAGGTCTCTCTGCAGGTTGTCCCTGTCTTTGAGGGGGTCAACAGCTCTTTCCGGTTTTCTATCATCTGCTAATTTGCTTATTATCCCTTCCAGTCCTGAGTCCAAAACAGTTATGAGGGTCTTGAGCAAAGGTGGAGGGCAGAGCCATGTGGAACCCCACTGGTGACAGGTGGCCAGTCTGATGTCACTCCATTCATTGTAACCCTTTGTGCCCAACTTGTGAGGTTGGCTGAAGAAGATACTAAAGCAAAGGACAAAGGGAATGATCTAGACTCAAATCTAGGTTTATGTCTGTTAAATTACAGAAGAGTACCCCAAAAGTATCTATGAAGATATTTTACTAAAAGAGAAACCATCTGAAAGTCAGATAAAAAATACCATTGTGTAAAGCTTGGATCTACAACAAACAAATGATGGAAAACCAAAGATTTCAGTGTGGGTGGGTTATGAGATACTGCCATGGTGATGTACTGCTGCTATTTTGATTAAACAATAACAAATTGTGTATGGCTGACTGCTGATCAAAGAAAACTCATTTGTGGCTAAGATTCCTGGTACCATCAGAACAGACCCTGTTCTAGTTGCACTAAACTGCTCGTACTCTCATGGATATAGTCCTGGGAGCTACAGATGGCATTTTGGGGTCCTGCATGGGAGACCACCAGAAAATGTTAAGTATTAAAGGCAAAAGCCAGGGATTCAGCACTGAAGTCTAGATGAAAAAAGCAGATGAGTAAGGGAGCTGGATTTGGTCTGGTGTTTTTGCTAACCATGGAGAAAATTGAAAAACTATCCTACCACATACAATGCACCAGAATGTCAGCTGAGGTGTTTGCTCTATAACTGAGGGTAGGGATGAACCTTACCATATTTTGATCTTACCCAAAGCTCCAAATCATTGTCTTTATAACAAAAATATGAAAGATGAGACACAGGAAACACTATTTGACAACAAACAGGCAGCCCACTAGGTTTTCAGAACGTCAGCAAAGCTCTGCCTCCTTCGTAAAAAGCCATGGAAAATTATACGCACTAGTTTTATCTACAGAAAGTAGCCTGGCAAACCTTAAAACACATAATGAAAATTGTTGGAACTATAATCCATCCTTGACAGATATCTGCATTGGTAGTCTGACACAAGAAAAGTTTTGATTCGGAAGCACAAAGACTGAAAGTGAAAACAATTTCCATGAAAGCTCAACTATTAAGTTCAAAAATTTAAGAGATGTTCTTTGTACAAAATATATTCAAGCTAATATATACTTGTACATTATATATATTTGTTTATATACATAGTCACACTGTGACTTGCATTTTCCCAGGGTAGTAACCTCCTCATTACAGTAATTTCTGGAGCTTTATAAATTGTATCACATAAAATGTTGAACTCCTAGTATTCATGTTTTTGCAATTTGTTGTCTTAGACCAATGTCCTCAAATTCCTTTTATTTTGTTTTCTTTATAAAATCTCTAAGGTAAAATGTTGACTTAAAGCTTGGAGGTGGTTTGGGAGTCATCATTAATATAGAAATCATTAGAAAGACCAATTATGGCCTATTACTCATTTTTAGTACATATATTTTCTCATTTTTGATCACAGAGGGTTTGTAAAAAGAGAATAAAAGACCTTTGAATATGTTCCTTGGTGGTATATTGAAAACTTCAATTATTTGTTCCCAGGAACATTTTTTTAACAGAGAAGCGAAATCTTTTTTAAATGGTGCATGATTCAGAAACCCCTGCTAGAAAAGTATTAAACATTCTTTCATTAATAACAGTATTCCCAGAGAGCACTGTCACTTTAAAATGTAGATCTAAAACGTTGTGGGGTTTTTTTGCCCACAGTCCATCATTAAGCTAAAGTAATTTTTTACCTGCGATGTTGTAGCCCCACTTCTTCCTGAGAGGGAGGGGGAGATCATGCTGTTAGTGAACAGCTGTCACTCACTAACCTGCCTGCAAAGCAATTGGCCAAAACCATTAGTCTGTAATAGTCAAAATTTCCTTCCCCTATAATTTTCTGTAGATTTGCTTTTCTTGGCTTCTAAACTACAGTAACTCACCACATCTAGTTCATGGTGTAACCATGGCATGAAGAGCAAACAAGGCAACTCTTTCAGAGGCCAGAAAACCATTGTTGTTTTTCATCTCAACATTTCCTGTAACACTCACAGAGAGTGGTGGATTCTCTCTCATATTTAATGACTTTTGACAGCCACTGATCTCAGAGGGAAGACCTCTATAATAGTTTTCCTCTCTCCAAAACTGCTAGTTTTCTCAGGCAGGCAAAAGTTCACAGAGAAGCTAGCAGGGTCTTTCTGCTTTGCAATCATATTTTGTAAAGTACAATCATCCAACCTATCTGGAAAAGCTTAACTTTCCCCTAAGAATATAGTCCTGGTTTTGAGTGTCAGATTTTTTTTGTCCCTTCACAAAAGAGGATGATTGTGCTTTTCACCAGCAACAGCAGGCTGTAAGGGAGAGCACGATAAGAGAAGGTCTGTCAGCTGATATGTTGACATTTTCCTATACATGTCTGCAACAAAGTTATTCTTATTTGAGAGCCAATCTAGATCATTGCTAAATTTCTTCCATAAAGAGTTTGGGTTTGTTAAAAGGAACACACCACTGCTATCACACACACACACACACAAACACACACACACACACACATGCACACACGCACACACAAAGAAAAATTAACTTCTGTAAATACCTTATAAAAATGCTTATTACATTTTCTTTCTACCACATGTGCATCTCAATTTCTAGCTTCAGTGAAGACAGAGTGAGGGGAGAGAGAGAATAAGAATGGAAAGTGGGGGCGGGGGCAGCTTTAGTTTAAAATGCAGACAAATCTGCCTTTTCTGCTTGATGGCCTGTAACATTTCCATGTAGTGTACTTTGCATGGCAGAATAGCTACTAGTAATAGAATTTCTCACAGTGGAGGTTAATTACTTTTCATCTACAGCAAAATAAATTTCCTGTCAAGTCCACTGACAGGAATATGCCACTGTCACAGTTTTTACCTGCAGTTTTAATTCACTGTTAATATTTGACACTAGCTTGAATTCAGGGGGCTGATCTGAACAGTAGGATTGTCCAAAGGAATAGGAGAGACTGGAAGTGATGTAGTATCCAGATATGGGGAAAAGAGTACACCTTGCCTCTCCTGAGTGCACTTCAAATAAGATTACCTCACCTGTCTCTCACTTTAAAGAATAGAAGAGAACCTTGTATTTGGTGGGAGAAAAATGACATGTCAAGATGCAACTTAAAATCCAGGGCAGAAGAACCTGTTCTAACCTTATGCTAAGCAAACCTACATAACATACCACTTCCAGTCTCCTTTTTGATGTGATTTTTGGGGTTTTTTTTGGCCTAAAAGAGTCCATTTTTTGAGCTTGACAATTGTACTAAAAATGCTGAGGTCAATGGGTGAGTCACCTTACGTGGTAAAGAACAATAGAACTTTCTCCTAATTGCTTTCATAGTCTTCAAATTTTTTTGTCTTGAAATAAATTTCTTCTACAGAGACAATAATGCCATTTATCAAGTGTTGGTAATATGCATTGTGTCACTCTTATGATTAGCTAATAAAAAGTCCTATATGAGGACTAGCAATCCTTAGGGACGTAAAATTTTACCTGGGAATTTCCAGCCTCAACTCAGTCTGGGTAGATCACAAAGGATATTGCTTGACTCATTTAGTCAATATCTTATTTTCCAAAAATTTAGTGATTTTCATTATTCTGAGGAAACCAACATGCTTTTAATTTTGCCTGGTTGAGTACCTGATCTGACAAAGTGGGGCGGTTATACCTGAGGCTTATTATTTTACTGCTCAGTAAACATAAGGGAAACAGTGTTTTTACTTTTACCAAAATGAAACATCAGTACTTTTACCATACAGGCGTTTTCCCATAGAAGTAGCTTCATCTATTTCTCACTACCTGTCCTCTTCCTCTTCAGGACCTTGCCTGTGACAGTGCAGAACTGTGTAGGAGCCAGGCCAGATGCACACGTGAGACGCATGAGAGATGTGGGAAGCTAAAGGATTTTGGTAGCTATATGAGCAGATGAAAGACGTCTGGATCCAGTTAACCTCATCTTGCTGAACCAAGAGTTTTTAATCTTTTCTATAATTATGTTGAACCACTATGGGCTCTTTGATAAGGTCTTATAAACCAGTAGACATACCAAGGGAGATTGCCTGCCTATTTTGTGAACAGAACGTATTGGCAACACTGAGAACTTAAAGGATTTTCAAAAGTAAACAGGCTGAAGTTTTCCTAAATGATGATATCAAAATTTCTTAGGCTTCAAAGGAGTTATCTGAATTTTCACACCTCAAAGTCATTTACGAAGCCTTCCAGAGGATCCAGTGCAAGTTTGAGACATGAATCCATGGAAAACTCATAAGGCTCAGTAAGGCCAATGGCAAGGTTCCGTGCTTGAGGAACTGCAGGTATGAACACAAGGTGTGGGATTAGGGTACTTAGAGCAGCCCTGTGGAGAAGGAATTTGGGGCTGTATATGAGAGACTGGACATGTACTGGCAATGGACAAAACCCAATGCATCCAAAGCATTGGGAGAGGGAGTGGCTTCTTCCTGTCTGCCCTGCCCTTGTCATACCCCTCACAGGGCGCTGCATCCAGATCTGGGGGCCCCAGCACAGGAAAGCCACAGACCTGTTACAGTGAGCCCAGAGGAGCCCGTGGAGGTTATTAGAAGGCTGGAGAACCTCACCTATGAGGAAAACTGAGAGAGTTGGGGTTGTTCGAGAGGGAAGAGAAGACTCTGAGGAGGTCCTACAGCAGTCTTCCAGCACCTAAGAGGACTCTGCAGGAAAGAGGGGGACCAATGTTTAAACAGGGCCTTTAGTAGTAGGACTAGAGGTAGATGCAGACTAGATATAAGGAAGAAATTTTTTTACAGCAAGGGCAGTAAAAGGCTCTTTGCTCATTGCAGAGAGGGATGAACTAGGTGACCTTAAAAAGTCTCTTCCAACAAAGTCCAATTAGGATCACATGAGCGTTGAAGGGGGAAGTGCCCCAAAATTCTTGAGGAGACACTGAGTAACGTAATCACACCAATGTGGTTAGCATACCTTCTCCTTTATTACTTGCAAAATGGCAGGTTTTATACAGTTCAATATTGTTTACAAAGCAAGCATTTTCCCCATTGGCATGAAGCATACAAAAATGTAAATAAACGTTGTTTACTTTTCACACTTAAGGTGGCTAAAGTGTCCAAACTAGCAGCTATCCCAATTACCTCCTAATTAACCTACTATCTTCCCTGCATACCTTAACATAATTTCTAACTGCGCCACAGGTCCAGGCCTGCCCAGGGACAGGCCTGAGTCTAGGCCAAAAGGGGCCCAGGCCCACTGGCCCAAGCTGGGTTGCCCAACTAAAAAGCAATCTGCTACAGAGCGTGAGCTTTAAAAATGGACCTGAAGAAGACCAGGGTCTTGTTCAGAAGTTCTGCTGAATGAAATGACTTGAGTCAGAGCTGGGCAGTGCATATTGTGCTTAACACCTGGGTTCCTGATGATATTGAAGTCAGAATTTATGGAAAACAATGGAAGGTGAAATCTGGATCCCTGCTCCATTTTAGGAACACATAATGTTACAAGAAATTTAAAAAGTTGTGTTATAGCTGCTCTTGTAGAAAATATTTAATTTTGGTTGCAGAGATTGGTATAAATAGGGAGGCATTAGTTTTAATTGATTTTATTGTTGTTTAAGGAACTGGAATGGAATTTCTGGTTTTTCAAACCACTGGAAACCTCAGAGTTTTCCAGATCTTTAAAAACCCTCAAATCCTGTGTGGCAATGCAGTTAGAATAATTGGGTCTACTGAAATTGCCTTTTTTTTAAGAGCATTAGGTTTAATTCTGACCCTCAAACCAGAGATGAAATTGTGGCTTAGAAATTAATCTAGCCCAGAAGGGTACTATTCAGCACGGTTTGAATTTCTGACTCAGTTTTGGCGCTATTGGAAACTGCTTTATGTTGCTCGACTCATTTATTTCTGTGAAAAATCCATATTGGTGAAATGCTAGCTCCTTTATGGCAGCATATGGGGTTTTTAAAGGTTTCTGTAGCTTTATAATAATAACAAACCAGACACCATTCTTTTAGAAAAGGTTCTTATAGTGTGGTTTCAACCTTCCACAAAAAAAAAAAAAAAAAAAAAAAAAAAAAAAAAAAAAAAAAAAAAAAAAAAAAAAAAAAAAAAAAAGGCCCAGGCAACACAGGGGAGGTCATATTTATTCCATAAAAATGTTCACACTGGTGTCATTCAGCATTTTAGAATATGTCCTTATATGTTTTGTGTTTCATGTAAATACCCTTCAACACTCATAAAATTATAAAGAAAGATTTTTAATCAGAATTTTATGCCCCTTGCTTTTCATTTTGCTGTCAATCACTTCTGTTAGTATTCATAGAGAAACAAAAATTTGGTGTTTTTATTCCAGTGCCTATGTGTCTTGGAACCTCAATTTCTTGCCTCTGAAACTTTTGTGAAGCTTTAAACAGAAAGCTATAATATCACACAGAAAAGAAACAACATGACCAGATAAGCTCTAGAGAAATCAAACCTTAACTGTGGAAATACACTGAATTCCATGTGAAATAAATTTGAAGGTATGTAAGCTGCCTACAGGTGTAGGTACGCATTTTTCTTACTTGATATTTTCATTTCTCCTCCTTACCTTTCCTTTGCAGCAACTGTTTAATGTAGGAAACTGCCATAGAAAGATATCATCTCAGTTTGTATTGTGGTAACTTAAATCTTGTCATACCTGGAAGATCAGGCACAGCTTCCCAAGGGATCCTGCTGTTGTTGAAAGTAATTGCCTATGGCTAAAGTAATTTGTTATGAAATCAGATAAATACGTCATGTGGTCATCTAAAGAGAAGTGTGATTTACATTTGTTACTGTCATATTTAGCTATCTCCACATATTTTAAATTAAGAATATAGCAAACAACATGTAATATTCATAATGGAATGAGTAGAAGGTACTAAATCCCTTGCTTACCACCACCTTGAGTACATAAAATCAACAAAAGCATTGCAGTTTGTTTGAGAGGAAATCTCAGACAGACAATTGACTCTGGCACCTGTTTTGCAGCTGTTTTGCAGCTTTGGGAATATAAAGGTAAGAAAAAATGGTATTTATGGCTCAGAAAGCACCTCCCAAAGACAGTGATTCCTCTATATTTCTTAAACTCTTTTTTTTCCATTCCTCACATTCTGATTTCTCATATTTTACATAGCATGCTAAAAAATTATTAATAAGAAACACCATGTTCTATTTTGGCTGTCTTAAAAACATTAGCAAAAGATGCCATTTATCATCATATTTCTTATTAAACCTTGGAAGAAAGAGCACACAGCAGTGCATCTTGGAAGTCATAGCTGTGAAGAAAAGCACTTTCTGCTATTTTCTCACTGATTGTAGCTAATGTTAAAATAATTACTGGTAAAGGGTTTCCCTGCTGTTTGATTGCCAAGTTCCATACTTGCAAGGACTTCAGGTTCTTCCCTATTTGAAACTTTCAGTGGCTTAGTTCAGGCTATTTTATATGTCTCTTTGCATGTTTTCAAAATCCCTTAACACCTCAAGCTCCTTTCATCAGAGACTTAGCAAAATTGAAGTCTTAATGAAGATGCATTGGGAAGGAGCGTGTGTATTTCAGTGATTTTTCTTTCCTTAAATAAAAGATAAAAAGGGAGGTTGGTTAGTGTTGATGGAAAATAAAGTAGAAATCTGGACTTTATTCATTGGGCTGGTTTATCAGAGTCATCCTTGTTACTGGGAGCACTTTGGGAGCAACACTACTCTAGCAAGAAAGGGCGGCCAAAATACTCTTCCAGAAAAACATATATTTACTGTTTTCTGTCTCTGAGAATGTGTGCATTGAGATTCCTTTTTTCTGTCTACCTGACTGTACTGGGATTCTTGCTCATAAAATTGAGATTCTTGCTCTTGAAATACTACCTTTTAAGGTTGCTTTTCTTCGGCACTCATTATATGTGTTGTGGCAAGTTAGCTACCAGGAAAAGTGCAAAAAGCTTATCTAAATTAAATAACTAAGCAAAAATACAATGATAATGTGTGAATCATTAAGCAAAGTCGCTAAAGGATGTTTGTAATTTTAAGCATCATGCAAAAACAGCATTAAGATTAAGATATGTTTAATAAAGATGTGTAGCAAACATAACTCTCCCTCTCAATTCCTCCCAAAACTGTGGTCTGTTTAGGGGATGTTCACCCAGTTAACTGTTTGTTCGACACTTCCTTATTCAGGACACTGCTGGGACCATACTGCTCCTTCCACAAATTCCTGTTAACACGTGAACCATTTTTTAAAAACACCTTTCCTTCCTCTCTAAATCTGTAGGTATTGGTAAATCTTAGTCACCAACTGTATAAGTCTGGACAGTATTACCACTGTTTATTCCAAGAGGAAAACATGACGCTTTGCTATGATGGGCTTGTGCTATCACACACAAATCCTTATCACTTTGCACTGTACTGTGCAAAGTACAGTATGTACTAGGTACAGTAAGTACTATGACAATCATGTACTTTGGAGTAGCTGTTTTAGGTGAAATATCACCACCTATAGAATGCAATCCAGATTACTGATAAAATGTAAAGTAGAAATATAAAGATGGTTGATTATTTTCCATTAGATTCAAACATTTCATTCTATCTTCTGTCTTTTTTCATCATTTCCAGTGTGATATCCTGGAATGGAGTTCCTGACACGTAATAGAAAGTTGTGTCGAAAACGTTAATATGTTCCTCAGTTCAAGCAGTCCATGTTATCTCAGAAGTAAATAAAAGTCTCCCGACCTTTTCATTTTCTTCAGAGACAACAGCCTTGAAAGGAAAAATTTTGCCAGCTGTTTTACTTTTAAATTACAATGCCATGATTGGTTTCATTTCTGGGTCACCCATAGCAACCATTACTTGAAACCACAAGAGCAGTCCATGCCGCATTTAAAACTCTTTTGGGTTAAAGTCTAAGTGCTATAATATAGCTGACTTGTTATTTGGGGTTATTTTTTTCTTTTACAGAAATCAAATTCACTGCCTTGAAAAATCCTGTTATTTCATTCCAGTGTCTCTTTTCAGTGCATAATTATGTGGGTGTTTGGCGCTAAAGAATCAGTTTCTGTATCTAATAAGTGATTAATCACTGCACTGAGGTAATTCATGTCATGTACATGCAATCAGTGGCCAGAATTGTACTTTCAGTGCAAATGAGTCTCAGGTCAATACGGAGATCAACACAATTGAATTTATTTTGGTCCAATGTAGTGGATTTAATTTTATTCCAATATTCATAGTAACCATGAAGTAATACAGATATCCAGACTATTGTTTGTAGGGGAGTCTGTCTGAATCTTTTTTAGGAGCATGTGCAACTGATTCTTAAGGTTCTTGCATCTTCCTATCTATGTGCAATAGATTAACTAATGTTGAAATTAGTGTAATGTACTGTCCTAGAAACAGACATCTACCTGACTTCTGTAACTACGTTTGAATCCTGTCATTTCGCCTAAACCCAACTGTCTCTCCATTAAAGTAGATCTGCTCCTGCTGCTTAAGGCCAGTGACATGGCAGAATTTCATGGCTTAATTCCCTTCTTGACAACATGATAGTTTTTACATATTGTATGTGGGGATCAGGCCCTGGCCTGCACTAGTTCTCAAATTATCCAGGCACTGACAGCTGTCCAGATCCAAAACTGGTGCTCAAACCCGCACATTGATCTCACCTAATTTGTTAGTATAGACACAACCAACCAAGCCCCACCTACTCTTCTCTGTAAGGTAAATAAAGATGGTAGGTAGTACGAAAGGAAACACAGAAAGAAAACCAGAGTACACTTGATCCTAAATTGCATTTAGTGCTGCATTGTCTAACAAAGAGGATATATGTTGCCAGAGACAACCATTATGTCACTGGAACCTTAATAAGTTTTTTTTTGGAAACAGGGAAAGTGTTTGGATTTCTTTCAGAAAATGACCCTTGATAGAAGATCACAGGAATGATATGAAAATTATGGGAGAAAAATTTCTTTAAAAAAAAAGTATTTATTGATGTCAAATGAGATGATATGAGAGGATGTGCTAAATGCTGGTTTTACTTTTTGGTGTCTTCACGAGATCTTTAAATACTTTAAACTTACACATTACCCTACTTGTCCCAGATTAACCTCCAATAACATTAACACTGGATAATGTCTCCATTATTTCTTACCACTTATGTTGAATTTTTTGAATACTCTAGTGAACTCACTCCCCTTTAGAAGTCGTGTATGTCCCTAAATACCATAGAGTTTAATCAGCTATGGTGTAATTTTAAATGTCAAGGCCAAGGTCTGCCAGATATAATTTGTTCTTTTACTGAAATTTGGATGCATGTTTTAGTTAAATTGAGATTGTCCATTTCAAGCAAAGTCCCAATTATGGGACACAAAATGAATTCAGTTCTTGCTGAAGAAGTAAAAGATTTAACAATAACTCCAAAAAGGAATAGATCAGCAGACCTCAACATAATTTCTCCCATCCCACCAGCTGCCACAGCCGAGCTGTCCTGTACAAACCACTTGACAAAGTCTGTCGCTGCAGTTACTGCACTATTTATAGCTGCACTGTTTATGCCTCTACAGTTATAGCAGCGTCAGCACTTTAATTATAAACCTTATTATCCAAAGAATTACTACTAAGCAACAAAAAATCACCCTCAGCTGCAAGTTTGGATGTGAAGTGTTCTCAAATGTAATTTGCACTTAGGTTGTGGTAGGCCAGATTCAGTGCCTGCTGAATACTGAAGGCAAGGGAAAAGTTAAAAAACTGTCATAGATGTATCATTTTCAACACTGTTCAATGTGAGCAAAGAGTTTTGTAAGAAAAAAAAATAAAACAGGACCGTTTTTCCCCTTATGATTTAGAATTAAATTTTGTAATGATATTTTTGTAGCAAAAATATTGATTTAGTATTATTGCCATAGTTGAAATGCAACCATATTGAAAGTGTTAAGTTAATCTACAGTAATGGAAAGATATTGCAATATAAAGATGTACCATATCTTTCACTACAAAACACAAACTTTCATATTCCCCATTGCTCAGAACTCTGGACTAAATATTTCAGTATCTGTTTTTCTTTTTTTTTTTTTTTTTTTCTACGTTTTACCATGTGGGGACATTTACAGGCAAATACAACATAATATTTCATTTTCTATGTATATCTACAACATTGAGGAACTGATTAAAGAGTAAACAAGATCTTTCCTTATTTCATTCCCTTCAGTGTTCCATGAAGCATTGCAAAATCTTCTGAAAAGCACAAACACAAAGAGACCCAAATACAAATTAATAAACCTAAATACACAAATAGACATACCTCTTTTAACTGATCTGCCATGTCTTTATAGCATTAGCATTCATAGTTATCAGCATTATTTATTTTAAAAAAATATTTGGATAATTTTGATGTTTTCCTTCAATATAATCTCACTTAATTTCCCCCTTCTCTTGATATCAAATAGCAATAAATCATTGCTTTTCTTCCTGCAATTGTTTCATGATTTGTCTATAAGTGAGTTTTGTTCACCTTGTCATACATAGATAGAATAATTACCCACTGAAATGTGTGCATATGTTTCCATATGAAATAAAATATAATCTGGATCAATAATTATTTTATTTTGGTAGGGAACTTGGGTTTTGTATGTACTGCTGGAACTGTTTTTTCCTTTGATGAGCCTCATACTGTGAGATATAATCAGGTACAACTCAAGCAATGAATGAAGCAGATCTCTATACAATTTTTGAACAGCATGGATCTGTTCAATTATAAGAGACAAGATCATTTGTGTGTGACCTCCATGTGAAAGTAGACTATGTTTACTTTAGTGGCAAGAGTTATTCCTTGCTAGTTCTCATATTCCCTCCTAATGTAGTGCCTCTATGCAGAAGTAAATCAACAAGAGGAATTTGTGAGTTTCCTAAGACAGTATCTCTCAAAATACAACCTCACTGCCAGGGATTCAGAGGCAGTAGAGGGTACCCAATTCTCTTCAGAAGTGTTCTTGCTCACTTTAACCAAAGATGAAAATTTGATTTATTTTGCTGGATATGTGGAATGTAATGGAACCTCCCCTGAAATACCATGAAATATGTGAAAATAAGCACATCCATTATATGTCAATTTTAGGGGTCTCCTTGAAGGTTTATTTTTGTTCCAATCAGTGTCTCCATGATATTTTAACATGGAGCATTTTAGCATAAATGAACTGGGGCTTCATTGTCAAGAATCCTGAAAAGCTTCTAGAGAACACTTGGAAGTCCTTTCCTGAAACAGAATTGTATTCTGTTGTACGCAGATGAGTCACTGGAAAGAGTCACATAAAGATTTTGTGTAATCCAAATTTACTGACATGACTAGAAAAGATTTTTCCCTTTCCTTTTCTGAGTTCAACATAACAAAGAAAATTTCTCAAGTAAAAAGTATAATAAAGAATCTAAGATTACAGTTTGGGTTATTGCTCAGCTACCAATAAGATATTACATTGACACAGACTCCTTCAGTCACTGCATTTTCTTTCCTTTGTAATATGCCTCTATGATTGTTTCAAAATTTCAGCTGCAAGTTTCAGATCTTAAGTCTCTTTTTGTTATATCATTAAAGTTATTTACCTTAAGCTCCATTTATAGCTCTATAAAATGCCTTTTCTGTAATGCTGCATACAAAGAAATGTAACTGACAGGACACTTGGAAGACAAATGGTGACTTAGAAAGGTTAAAACAAAGTGAGAGTGTGTTATGCAAAAGAGCTATTCACAAAGGGTGAAGTAGTTGAATTTGAAACACTGAAGACTATTGAATCATTATGGTGATGGATTGTCTGTTATCTACAAATAATACACTGATCCTCTTGCCTAAAATAGTGAGTTTACTATATTTAATCAGCAATAGTGAAGAACACTTATCACTATGTCAATCCAAATTAGGTTTCAGAAAATGTCTATTAAAAAAACCCTCTATGCACAAGAGGGTGAATTGAAAAATTTTATTTGGTGCTTTACCTTTGAAAAACAGAACTTGCAAGTTCTTAATACTCCATTGCCAATACACAGATAAGATAGTCATGTTTTGAGTTAGCTACTAGATAACTAGCTACTAACATGATAGAGCATTTTTAAAGTCATAGTAGTCCACACTAACAATAAAATAATAAATAAAAGTCTTCCTAGTAAGTTCTTTAAACATCAAATGGGAAAATTCTGAGGAATGCAGGAAAGATACAGGGCTTGTCCTCTTTTAGGAACATTTCCAAACAGTCAGTTTCTACACTAAGATCCCCACGGCTCTCTGGTGAAAGGAATACCAGACTGAGACATGACACTGAGAATTCTCTTTATTTTATCTCAAAAGAGTTATGAGTACTAGAAGTGGCACTTTGAAAAAGTATGACCTCTTTTCAGCCCACATCTTATACTTCACAAATGGAATATCCTTTAAAACACGCACTTCTAGCAGGGTACTCCAGGGGCCTTCAGTACCTTCTTTTAGAGGGAATAGTTACGAAAAATATGCTGAAAGAGACTAAACATTCAGGTCTGAAAAACTGATAGAGCAGCCTGAAGGTTGCACACTGCCACTAACACCATCCAGCTTTCTAGCTGTTGTGCACTGCCATTCCCACAGAAATACACTGAGCTCTGATGAAGTTCTGGCCAGACTCCCCAACTTACAGACATACAGCAGCTGCGTACCCCGGAAATCTCAAGGAGTTGAAGTGCTTGGGAAGAAATTGGAAAACAGACTCTCTTACTTAAGTCATTCCCACTGAGACACTGGTTCAAAATTGTTGCAACAGTGAGCTATTAACTTTATGTTGTAAAAATAAAAAACTAATTGCCTCAATCCTGCAACAAGGTAGCAGCTTTGGAGCGTGTTTAGTGATTTGTTTTGGAGTGTGAGTAGTGATTGCTGGCAAGTTATTTGGTTACTCATAAAACCAAACTCTGCCTTTGGACTATGCCACTACATTGGGTCAGGCGTGAAGACCTCATTTTGGGGAAACATAAGGGCTTGAATTACAGGGGTTTTGCACAGATATCCAAAAGATCCTGACTTCCCACAAGCCCAGGAACCCTGTAGCATAAGCTGTATCACTGTACATGCTGAAAACCATTGCCCCAGCCAAAATAGCCATGTGATTTGTAAATGCTGTAAGATGCTCAGTGTTCAATTTTATTTTGACAAGCTCCATAAAGCTCTCAGATATTAGCTTTACTAAGAAGAGGGTGGTTCCACATGTAAGATCTCGGATTTAGACACACTTAGGAAGTAACTTTATTACACACTTTATTAACTAGTCATTAAAATCTATTGGTTTTAATGCTTTTAATTAAAAGCTACTGGGTTTCTCCTGAAGGAAAACAAGCAATTCCTGAAAACTCAATGAATTATATCTCTGTGTACTATAAATGGAAATTCCACACCTTTCACATAACGGTGAAATAGATATTTATGGTAACTTTCTACCATATCACACTTGGGCTGCAGAAAATTATATTCCTGAATTAATGTAGTCACTGATACTTCAGGTTCTATTACTGAAAATACTAAAATATGTATTATAGGACTGTAGCAAAACAGCAATAAAAATGAATCATTTTATTATTTTTTAATTATATTTAAATAATTTCTTAGGCATATGATTCATGGTTTCATATGAAGTACACCCCAATACTTAAAGCTTTTGGAAAATTAAATTTTTTGTAGAAAGAGGGTCGTAGAGTTTTATTAGAAATGAGGATGGTTATGATTCCTATAATTTTTTTTTTCCTATATTCAAAATAACTTTTTACTTAAAACAAACAAAACAACAAAAAAACCCCACCAACTTAGGGGTAGATTTTTTTTACTTTCTAATAAAACCCGAGTCAGAAAGGTCTTCAGCACCTAGGGTAACCTAAACCTTACTGACGTATGCTGTGGGCTTTGACAAGTAAAATGATGAGATCTTAAGTAACAGATACATTCTATCTGAAGAGCTCTTTATGCGGTATGGCTATCTTCCAAAAAAAAATCGTGTAGCTTAGTTAACCCATGGTACTGACATCTGCCTCTCACAGAAAGCCAAGGGAATCTTGTAAAGGTCACAGTGCTAACTCGCAGGGTAACTGATTAAGACAAGCCCATAACACACTGTACTGCACACAACAGTACACCAGGAAGAAGGAAGAAAAGCAGAGTAATTTCCCTTTCTGCTATGTTCACACAGATATGCTGCTTTCAGTAAGCAATGTGAGTAAAAGTAAATGTGAGTCTTAGCAAAAGGTGAGCTCATACTGGCAAAATGAATATTTGATATAAGCAGTGCTGATTTTTTCTAACATAATGTCTGGCAATGAAATGCAATGTTATATGACATTTACATCACTCAATATTTTAACAAAACTTGATTAAATTTTAATGCTTCAGCTTTCGCATCAATTAAGAATAAAAGTCAGATAAATCTCGTGGAGGACTCAACTCATAGGTGAGGAGTGGGCAAAGCTGGAACGGACACTCCCCACTCTCTTCTCGTGTGATTCTTCCTCAGCTTCAGAGCCCTCACAGATAACTTCCCACACTTAATTTCTGTGGCAGCACCTGTGTCTTACACTGGTACTGGTAAAGACAACTTCAGGTCAGGCAAACATAAAGAGGGTACATCAGCCACCTCCTTATGTGTGGCAAGAAACCCAGAGGGAGATGATGAGCTGTAGTGAGCATTTCATCATGCCCATACTAAAATGAAATGGATGACTTGCTATGCCCTGTTACTGCAGAACTAGGCAGCCCCAGTTGCTAAGCCTAGCACAGGTAATGAACCTGACAATTCCTTTTGACCAATGACTTTTAGTCAGAGAAACCAAGAAAGTCTTGCATCTCATCATACACAAAATTACCTCAAGGTACTTTTCAAGACAGCAAGAATGATGTAATCTTGGACCTCATATTGGTCTGCAACCAACAGGCAACATCAAGTGGCATGAAAAACAGCAAATATACAATACTCTGTAGTATTTCGTACTATTCTTCCCTACTTTTTCCTTTATCCTATCGACAATGAACAAAAAGCTTCAATCCTTGACCCAGTAGAAAGCCCAGTATTTCAGTTTTAAAACATTGCACATTGTACAGCTTCCATTGACCCAAAGGGAAGACCAAATGATAACAGCATGAAAAATTTCAAGAAAAAGGTTTTTATCTTTTAATCTTCAAATATTTTATGAGTTCCCATGCTGTAAGGCAAGGATAAGGTGAACTACAGTTGTGCAAACTCTCTGAAGATGCACGTGCATTTTTTCTACTAACACTGAAAAATTTTTATGAATTGTTTATATTTCTATAGTAATAGAAAGCAGTGTGACACCTTCTGAAAAGGGAAGAAACAGCCCTGTCCCTGAGGACAGAACTGCCAGAAAAAAAATTGTTATTACAGACAGTAGAATCTCTTCTACAAAGAAAAAAGTGATTTGATACACTGCAATTTTTGGAAAAAGAAGGAAAATAATTAGGTTTAATAAAACCTAAAGTATTAAATACTATAATATTATTTTCATCAGTGCAGGGCCTTTTTGTATTAACTGCTTCAACTAAGCAAATATTGCTCTGCAGACACATACTTTTTTCACTATTTGAATTATATGATCTGCTAGAAATGTGAGCTGAGTCTGGCAGTTCCATGTGCCAGCTTGTTTGTTTTTATAATTCTGCATTTTATAAGAGACTAAAACAAAGATATGTGTTCCTAAGCATTAGTTTAGAAATGCTTAGAAACACATATCTTTGTTTTAGTCTCTTACAAAAGGCACAGTGCAATTTGTAGCAGCCTGGGATAGGCAGCACTGTTAATAGGTATGGTGGCTCAACCAGTAGGAAAGAAAAAACTATTTTGTCCTGAGGAAATCACAGAACAATTTAGAAGTTTGAGGTTTTTTAATGTTGAATATCAACATTTTGACATTACTTAGGGATGGAAGAACTAAGCAGGATTGAAATAACAGAACAAAAAGAAACCAAAAGAAGGCCCTTTTGGAGACACCACTGACAGAAGAGTTCTGATATCTCCAACCAGCCTACAAGCTGATGCAGAGACCAGAATATGATTAGAAGAAATCTACAGCCAGGATTATTTTAAAGACAATAGTCAGGGGAACAGCAGCATTTTCCCTGCTGTGTTTGCTGAGCCATTGTCAGTCAGGACTGCTAGAGTTGCTAAGTCCATGGTAAGTTGAGGAAAAGCCAAGACAGCAGGGTCCCACTATCCACTGAATCCTTTCACTACCAACAAGCTCTAAGAAATAGGTTTATGGACCCCTGTCTTCAGGTCACTGACATCAGCTCCAGCCCTTAGACTTTATGGTATTGAAACACTTTTTTAACATGCAAAATGAAAGCTGGTCTCTTCAAACAAGTAAGTCTAGCCGATCTTAGAGAAATAGTGGTAGGAATCCAGAAATCACTAAAAAGGTTACCTAATTTCCAAGAAGTCCTCTAACTTATTGTTTGGAATTTACTACTATCTAAAAATGTAAGTTGATTAATTTTTAAAGTAAGCACTGTGGATATTTCTAAAACACAGCACTTTGTTGATTTGAATGGGACTGAAGGCAAAAAGTAGACCTGTAATCTGAAAGTTATTGAGTTATAAAACTTCACTCTTTGCTGTTTTGGTCCTGCTTATTCAAATTCAATTCTTGGGGCAGCCTTGATTGTATTATATTTTCAGACATACCCTATGAAAATGAAAAAGAAGTAATGTACATATATATGAAAACAAGGATCAACTTCAATGTTTCCAATAATTCAGAAGAGAAGATTATTACAGAGAGCTGTAAAAATCATATTGTTTGAGTGAAGCCACAAATCTAACATAATCAAATAATGTGCATTTTAAGAGTCTAATATTTATGCTGAATGCATGGACTAAGGATGTATGTTCTCTGCAACTCTACTATTTACTGAAAAAGGTATAATTCAGTATTTTTCAATAGGGCTAAATTCTCTATATACAGAAGTGCCCCATTGATTTCAGTAGTACATGAATTAGTAGAGCCAGATTGGTCAGCTATCAAATGCAATACAGCTAAATGGAAAGAAGAACTGAAAAGTGAAATTTTAAACCAAGAAAACTGTACATTCAGTGATCAAGGAAAATAAGCTAGAAACACTCTTTTTATTATTTGATTTGGGCAAATAGCTATTTTTTGATAACTAGAAATTAGAATGTTCTTTGGGGATTTAGATTTCTACCTTAATTTGGGGTTCTGGGTTTCCAGACTTTTAGACATAAATTTTCAAAACGTGGAAGAATGAATCTCTAGTTTAAAAAGCATTTCTGGAAGAAAATTGGAAAATTCACAGAAAAGAAGTAGATCTGCTAATGCTGCTAAGTCTTTCGCAGTTAAAGAATACTTGTCCAGACCTTCCCTAATGAATGGGAGAAAGGACCATTAATAGATTTTGACTCATCCAGGAAGAACTTTTTTGCCTCCTGGAATTTTGAGGAGTGAAAACTAATAATCAAAAACCTGAAACAAAAAAACCAAGCCAAAATAAAAGATTCCTTTCAGTTTTGGAATATCAGAAGTATAAGGCAAAATCTTAATGATTTACTCAGGCATCTCAGAGCTGCAGGGGGAGCCTCTAGATGGCCCTACTGGGAAAAGAGGAATCCTGCACAGAAAAAAACATTTATTCTTGCTGGTGTTTAAGATTATTGAGCTGAAGATGCTCCTAGATATCTTCAAAAGATAGCTGGCCCCTCAAACAAAATCACTTCAGAAATTTGCTGTCTCAAAAAAGAATGTTTCCATTTCAGAAAAACAGAATTTTTTCTACAAACTCTAGACAGTCTAATAAAGTACATTTCTGAGAAGTCACATATTATTTCTGAAGTCACATATGAGTCCCCAGTTTCAAAGATCTCTCTACACATCTACTTTAGCGACCAAGGTCTGTTAAATAGCACTAGTTAGAAAGCTTGTATTTTATGGAAATTCAATTCCTGTCTCATAGCAGCAAGCAACACTGTGCCAAACGGATGCAGACTTCCAACAGAAGACCAGAATATGCATTTTTATCTCTTCATAGAACAGAATAAGCATTATTATCCTTTCCTATTTATATTTTCTCCAAGCACCCCCAAGCGATTCATTCATGTTAGTTATATGCTGAATATCTTTTCTCATGCCTCTTCCAAAAAGCTATAGAATACTACTCTCACCCATCTAATAACAAGTCTTAAATAATGTGATTATCAATAGTTCCCTTTACCTTACTTTTGGCAGAGTGCACAGTCGTTCTCCCTTTAATTTGTACAGAAGTCCATTAATGAGTGTTCTACAACTTTTGTTTTGTTTTCTGTTAAGTACTAACCCTTGGAGATTTACAATTCTTATGCAGCAAAGGTCAAAATTATCAATCCCTCTTGCTGTGAAGTGGAATTAATTTAACTGAAAACTTCTCTAATCCAAAAGAGCTTCTCTTTTCTGAATATAACATATCTTCATGTCTGAACTTGATAGCTATGCTTGTGTGGCAAGGTGTTCCCAAATGAAAATTGTCTCTAAAAGCAAGAGGGAATATTATTTTTTTTTCTGATATTGGAATTCTGGTATATTTTGGAAGGTCTTCTGATTGGAGAAAAGGATGAGCATGACCTTTTTTGTTTTAGATTTATTCTTTGTGCAAACTATTCTCCAGTGTAAGTTACTAGAGAAATATTTTTCTTTCCCTGAAAATGCTGACCAACTCGAATCATCAGAATTTACAAAAGAAAATAAAACAAATAAGCCAAATATGATAGGAATATTGTTCTGGGTGTCCAACTTTTTTTTTTCCATTTATTTTCCAAAAGTATCAGGGAAATTTCTGAAAAGAGTCTAATTTCTGTATGCACCACTTAGTTAAAAGAAACTAAAGGGAAATACTTTAATATGGTAAATCCAATACTACTACTAGAATCTCTGAGAAGACTTATTTGACACAATTCATGATAGATGGATTATTTGATCATTACTTTATGAATAATATTGAAGGTAATGGTATGAAGCTGTCAAGACTTAGAGGAGAAGTGTTATCAGGTGATGAAACAGCTTTGCTTACACAAAAGACTACTCCTATTTTTTCTCTTTCCATAGACCTCTCTGTTTCAAATAACTACAGCAAAAATGTAGAACTGATACACTGCGCCTGTGTTTGACATAAATGAGAGAAAACAGTTCTGTGCGCAAGACTTGGATGTAATTTCCTGATGCAAATTCAAACACCATTTATTGCCAGCTTGCAAGTTAAAATTCCGATCCCGAATGTTACTTACGACATCTAAAAAGACATACAAAAATGTCTGGTGTGGGCTTCTTATTTTTCTCTGTGCTTTCGTACTCCGCCTAATAATCTTCTTCTAGTTCAGTTCTTAAGGACATTATTCACTTAACAAAAACAAGAGCAAAAGAATTGCTTCTGGATGAACCCTGGCAGAATACTAGCATGAGTGTGGCTTCTAGTAAAGAGATGACAGCAAATAATTACACCAAACAAGTTTTTCTTGTGTATCTCTTGGATTAATTAAATCCTGCTGTGCATTACTTTAAAACTTAACAGAGGCATTTAACCTTGGCATCACTTCCATTGAAACCAGAACCCAGTTAAAGTCAACATATATTCCACATATATGTCAATGTATGTAGATATACATGCATATATATATAGAAATAGTTATGCATATATGTTTACATATAGATACATATGTACATAGAATATATTTATACATCCATTCATAGAGATACTTATGCATCTAGTTATATTTGTATCTACACATAAATATTCTACAAATATTAGCCTTTAAGAACAATAACTTAATCTTTCAAATGTATGAGAAATTCAAAAGGTAAGCTTGTATAGTTTTAATTTGTCCCAGTATCTTGTAACCCGTGTGCACATTTGTAATCAGATCAGCTTACTTTACAATCAAGAGATAAATTACAAACTCAACTACAAGGCTTCAGAACTGATATCTAAACATGTCAAAAAGTCTTGAGAAATCACTTTCTCTATCTAAGCATTACAGGTGCTGTATGCTTCTAAACATAATTTACATTATATAGTACAATGGATGTTCAGCCAGATGTGTTTACAAAGAATAGACAAAGACTTTATTACTAATTACCATTTCTAATGGCATAAAACACTGCAGCATGTGTCACCTGCTGGGTTTTATACCACTTTGCTAGATGACTATTTGATCTATGGTTTGGTCCCACACTTTGAATATATACCAAATTATACATTCCACTTTGCTATGCAGGACAAACAGCATGTTCAGGTTTTGTCTTGCTTTTTCAAAGTGGAACTTTGCTATATGTGTACTTTCATTTCACAGTTGCTGCACATTGACCCTAATCTGGAATCCTCATCTACCAAAAGGGCTCCTGTCACCGTTCTCAGGAAAAAAGGTTGCAGTTCATAAGCAGATTGACAGGAACTTTAGGACAGAGTCAGGTCTAATTTGCACACTGATGCAAACCCAGGTAGAGAAATTCATAACTTACTGCAGTAAACTGTAGAGGTTACAGCAAAAAAAGGCAAACATCTGGAGGAAATAAAATTTACTCAGAGGTGACATGAATATTATGAACCTGTGCTCAGATGCAAAGTCCTATACCATGTATTGGTCTTTTTGCTAGGAATCACATGGTATAAACTTATTCATTCTGCCACAACATGACTGTGTCCATTCATGTTTATGTACATAAATGTTGCTGGTATAGCAGCAAATATAGCCTTATTAAAAGATCACATCCTGAGCAGTAGGTTCTTTACTTCTAAAATAAGCAATAAATCACTGGGGGTTTAAAACATATTTTGTGGGGTATTTTTAATAGATTATTCTCAAAACATATTTTTGAGACATAGTCTCAACATAGTCTTGAAATACAGAACTTATGGTTCAGTGCAGGTTAGCAGACTAGAGACTAGAAGTCACTCTTGGTGTTCTAGCCAAGCTTTCGGAATGAATACTTTAATCTCAACAGCTTCTTAGAGGAAAAATAAAGAATTGGGGTGCCCCAAGACTAGCCTTTGACTAGTCACAAGACTTTGTTGCAACACTTGACCAAGATTAATCATATCACTTCACTATATAGGCTGCAACATGAACTGGAAAATTTACTGAATTTTTACTCTATTCAAAGTGGACACAGCTAAGGGGAAAAGCTGCTAGAATGAAGGAATTTGTTCTATAAGACCCAGAAACATTAAAAAAAGGGTTCATATTTATCTGAAAAACCTCAGTTCATTAAGAGTCATACTAATTACAGTTGAAAGGGCTTTCCAGAAAGAGCTAACAAGATATTATTGCACTTTTACCCACAGAAAGATAGGGTAGTGACAAGAATCTTCATGCGCAAGAAAACAGATTTTTTTCTTTGGCCATATCTTTATCATATACATGTTTTCTCTATCCAGTCTGGGAAGAGAAAAAAGAAATATGCTTTGCTTTGCTCCTCTAATTTTCTCCCCATTCTCTCACTATCTGACAATGTACACTGGGGGAGTGCTAATATGGAAAGTGTTCTATGCTTACATTGAAAGTGTTTGCATTTTTTTTTTTCCCATACAGAAAATAGGTGATATGTTTTTCAGTGTTGTAGCTAGTGAGGGATCTCACTAGTGTATATATACATATACACTGGTTAAACTTCAGTGTGTTACAATATCTTTTTATTGGTTGTTTCCAAGTTGTTTAGCATAGGAATTTGTAGAAGTATAGGTAACCACATTTTCTCTTGCATTTCAACTCTAGGAGTAGATGTCATTTTATTATGCACAGAGGTTTTGCTTATGATCCTTCTAGGTGTTGGAGGCTGTCTGAAAAGTCAAATGTTTTTTGTCTTCCAGAAATTCTGCAGTATTATTGTTTTAAGACATTGTTTGAAGACATTAAGTTTTAAGACAGTTTTAAGATTGTTTTATTGGGGTTCTGCAAAGGCTAAGACCAACAGTTTTGAGAAAATCACATAATTAAAAAAATAAATAATAAGTCAAAGATGTGTTGTGATTGAAAGAGATAGTGCCAGTGTATTTTAATGCAATGTTGTTGCTTGGAGATAGGTTTTAAATACAACAGTGTTCTAGCATATATTCCTGTATCTTTTCAGTTTCTATAAACATATAATATACTTATCAGCTCATAAGAATTAAATTCTGATCAACAGTTTTGACGTTGCTAGTTTCACTGTGCAGCCTTACAGCCCCACTTGTCAGCTGTCAGGCACTCAGACACTTTAGAGATCACAGAGAGTACGTGGCTGATTTACCACGCTGGAATAGGATCAGATTATGATTCCTCAGAATCAATGAAGACCAGTTTGAGTATAAGGTGACCAAGGAAAAACTCTCTAACCAAGGCTTTAAAAAAGCTTTTTAATTTTTTTTTTTTTTTTTTTGCCTTTTCTGTTCTAATTCTGCATTACGCTGTTTGTGAGAGGCCCCTGGGTGTTGTGTGAATGGATGAACTTGTGAGTCTTCCTCTGCCAAGATTATTTTTGCTAAGAAAGGTCCCTCAAATGCATGAATGCAAATGTGTTTCTTTGCCTCTCCTTTGCTGTGTTATTGCATTGCTAAGGCAATGTCTAGGCATGATCACTAGCACTGTCTAAAACGGACAAGTCACATTTAAGAGGTATAAAAGGCAACAGAAGGAAAAAAGAACAGAGTAGCTTTTCTACCTCGAAAGAATCAGGAAAGAATTGCCCTGTCTTCAGAAACTCTTCAAGGTAAAGGGAATTCTGTTCAGTTCAGAGCCTCTGCAACATTCCCCCTTTGTCATGTGCAACAATAAGTGAGTTCAACAGAGATGGAAGGAATCAGAATGACAAGTAAATAGGGGAAATATTACTGAAATAGAAAAATTCAATACAAGAGTTAAAGTATGTAAAGATAAGATAGAGGAGGAAACAACAGTTTGTTCGTGACGTCATTTGTCTTCTACTGTTTGTTGCTTTTTTTCTTTTCCTTTTACTTGCAGCTGTGTCTGTTTTCCTATTTTTACTCAAGCCTTTCAGTCAATCATAGCAAAGTCTCAAACAGATGTGCAGAGCAATAATATGATAGTAAAATTTTACTAGCATGATTCATTTTTGGCTTGCAATTTTTAGATGAAGAAATGTCTTGTGTATTTACAGATAACATGATACACATCTTGTCAAGAAGTATAAAAATGCATTTTGTTTTTCTTGCAGAAGGATTATGTACAGACTTTGCAATTTGCCCATCTCAGTTCACAACAGCTACCGTACTTAAAGTCATTCATATGGAATATCTTTTAATGAGACTATGAGATAAAGAAAGATATTATCAAGTCAAAATCTGATGTTGGTTATTCCTCTTCAACAGTATTTTCTCCTGGTACTTATTTGGAAGAGAAATTGAAAGTCAAATTGATATATGCCCTTAACAATAGAAGCACTTAGAGTTGGCTGAATAGCAGAAATCTCATTTGTGAGTAAAAGGGCTGAATTAGATTTCCTGTGACTGCTGTCTGTGGTCATGCCCTGAATGATTTCGAAGACTGAACATGTACATAAAATACACTGGTGAAAATCTTCATGGTCCTCAAAGACTTCATGGGCACCGCTGGAAAAACAGAAGGGCTGTGCTGGGTGAGGTCAAGGTCAGGCTATCCCAACACCCTTTATTTAACTGTAAGAAACAATAAGAGTGTATCTGGGGACACATAAAAATGAACCAAACCTATATGATGCTTTTGTCTACTACTCTTTGAATTCTAACGATTTTGGAGTCAGATACTTTGTGAATTGTTTTTTTCTTCTACACATCTCAAGATCATGAAGGATTCAAGGACCTTTTCTTATCTCTACTTCAACTTTTGCTGCTCAGCTATGAAGGTAAAAGAGCCCCATTCTTATTTTTTTAGAAGCTGTTTCCTACTGGCTTTTTCATTGTTTATTCCTTCTGGTTTTTCAGTAGAAGATGCATCAAGCAAATGTGATTATTTTTCTCTAATTTTACAATTATTAGTTAAAAAATAAGAAACAGAAGATATGCTTTATTATCCAGGTAGATAATAAAAACCACAAATAAACAGAGGAATATTGTGCTAAAGAGATCTAAGTATCTCCAAATAATGTGCTTAATCTCTTGTAGATGGCCTTGAACAATTAGTACATTTGAAGAAGAATATAGCTGCTTCACACCTTGTGGAAGAAGGTGGCTACACTGTGCTAAACATCTGTAATGAATATTTCAAATGGTTCAGCTCAGCAACAAAATTATGATGAACCCTCACATGAACCTCGTGCCAGCCTCAAAATCTAATTCAGTTACAAAAGTGAAAGAAACAGAAGGGGGATTTAATCACATCCCTTCTTATTCCTCCGTCTTGAATTTCTGTCTTATGAGCCTATCAACAGCTGCTGGCAATAAAAATAGTCCTTTATAAACATCTAGAATTTAAAAAATGCCAAGCTTCAAATGAAGACTAAATAACAAGAAAATACAACGAGTTAAAAATTATGATAGTGTTTTATAACAGGTATTTTCTTCAAAATGAAAATAATTTTCATTTAAATAACTTTCAGGAAGATTTAAAGCTAACCAGACCACACAGATATTTCTGATGAGTTTAAACCAAATCAAGTAACACCAAAATCATAATAGGAATTTACAAATATTTAAAGGGAAAAAATTTCTCTTTCTTGTGTTTTATTGGAAAAAAAATGTAATACACTGAACATAGGAAAATTGATAATAATTATTATAGTCCACAAATAAGAAAAAAACCCCAATCCATCATTTGATATCAGAGTGGATGTGTGGACCTCTAGATGGAGTGTTCGCTGAAAATGCTAAAGCAATATGATTCTATGAGTGTGTCAGTAAGGATAATAAACTGTCTTATCTGCCTTGGAGAATAGCAATATCTTGTATTCATATTTTTTAAAATAATGAAATTATTTTTAATCAGTAATTAATAAGAAAGACTTTGCATCTGTGAATGTACAAATAGAGCAATAAACAATCAGTAGAAAATTGAATGAAAAATATAACTCCCAAATTATTTTATGAAAAAATACCTGTCCATTGCCATTTGAATAGCTGATCACAATGTGAATAAATAAATGGAAAACAGTTAATTAAATACATTTTTTGAGAATTGATGTGTCTGACTAATCCTTTGTCATGTCACAGATTGTTCAACTGTTTCTCTCTTCAAGAAATAATGGTGGATAATTTTGGTGTCATTGGAGGAGGAAGGAGTGACTCTTCCTAAAAACTGAGCAGGATGATCCCTTGATCTCTAGTTACCTCCTCATTTTCATCTTGCATTGCCAGCAAAATGCCAGCTGCAAAACCTATTTTGCATCCAGTTGTGATTTCAGAATTAAATGCAATGCAATTAGTTCCTTTTATATGTTTGGTAATCTTGTTAAGATAACTCATTAGGTATCTTGGCAATTGGAAATTACTGGGTTTCAGAACATGTGCAATTCCCTAGTGAATACCAATTATTCCTAAATGAGGCAATTGTTCTTTAAAGTAAAGGGAAAAGTGTGTCCCAAAAAGTTTTCTGAGTTTATATATTGCTCTGACTTTTAAAAAACTTAATCTAGATTTTAGTGCTTTCTCCATAAAATTTATGTGTATGTATAACCACTGTAATCCAACTTTTCTATTTTTTTTATTTATTTATTTAATCATGACAGAAGTGTGGAAAACAACGTATAAATTGAAACAGATTTTTATTATTGAAACATGCAATAACTGATTTAGAAAAGTAAAGTAGGTAGGATTTTTAAACCTTACTTTTTTTGAAACAGGAATATACAATAGTATATTCATTAGTTACTAATTTATTTAGTTGCAGGAAAAGGCTACAATGCTAACCGTTCACAGGAAGCAGCTACAGCTGCAAAAAATTAGACTATGAAATATTTTAACATTCAACTTACTAAGTTCCAAAGTCTTAGGCAAGATCAATGCATTGTCTCCACAGGAGTCATTTCCAAACCCTTTCTCACAGCCATGAAGCCAGAAACAAACCAAAATTCTGACAACTGCTCCAAATATTCAAAGACTGTGCTGAATATTGTATTCTGCATATGTATCTCTCCAGGCTTCATTCCTCACTAAGAACAGAAGCATATTGAAAAGAATTTAGCAGAATCACAATCTTCAGTAAATATGACAAGAAAAGCAGGAAATCAGAGACTTGAAATAATATTTTTAATTTCAGGGTTAATAGAAAACCAACAAAATATACAAAAAACAGTGAAGCTTTAATTTTTGAATTTTAAAATATTTTATTTTGTTATTATTAAGCACCCTTTTATGAAACAATGAAATAAATGGGAAGAAGGATAGTGATCAAGGAGCAAGGGATTTCTCAGGAATATAAAATTAAGTCACACCAGACCATATATCAATTTTCCTTTCTAAAGAAAATACTGCTGATTCCATAAAGTCTGTGTCATGAATAATAAGGGAACTCAATCTGAAAGCCATCATTACAGAAAATAGAAAGATATTTTAAGAATATTACTTTTAGAAGTGCAAAAATTTTGTGGATACCTGTGTGAACAATGGCCAATAATCTTTCAAAATTACTACAATATGAGACGAAGAAAAAAAAGAAGCATAATTACAAAGAGGGTTACTAGGAAGATGTGAAAGCAACAATGCTTTAATACTTAACATATAAACAGAGCACATGTCACAACCATTGAAACAGGAAGGTTTGTTAAAGAGACGCAAAGGGTTTTAATTGCATAAAGCAAGCCAGCAGGAAAAAAAAAATCATAGTTTTGGGGAAACACTCTGCTGTCTTATTTTCTCACTTTTGACCTGCTACACTTTTTTCTTCCCAAGCCTTACCTCATTTAGCTTTATTAGCTCCTTCCCAGTTCACATTAAGAGCCTGAAGACTGAGATTACTGCCATAGCCACACGGTATCAATACAACCATCAATATTCAAACCTGAGGCATCTACAACCTCTATGGGCAACCTGATCCTGTTCCACCCTCATCATAAAAAATTCTCTCTTTTATCTAGTCTGAATCTATCCTCTTTTCATTTAACACTATTACTCCTTGTCTTGTCACTAGAAATATCCATATATTTAGAGCAGACGAGCTCCAAATCAGTCATGCTGTGTCCCCACTGCTAATGTAGTCACAGGGAGTACCAAGAAAGATAAGAACCTGGAAGACTGGAGCAACTCCCCTGACACATCCACTGCCACAGAGACCTTGGCTTAGATTGTGCTTGTTCAGTGTTAAATGGAGTCTCGCAAGATGGTCAAGGCTGTTGCTTCAGAACAGGCATTGGAGATATCAGGTTTGAAGATGAGACCAGATTGAGAAGAGCCTTGAGGACCTGTGGACAAGGCTGCCAGCCTGATGGGCCTACAGAGGCTGCAGGACTGGGTTGACAGGGGCTTGATGAAAATGGATGAACATAAATGCCAGGCCCTGCACCCAGGACAGGCCCTGCCCAGTATCTATTTTTCTTTTTTTTTTTTCCAATCAAGAATTAATAAGTTAGGTTTGGGACCACAAAAGGGAATTTGAAGTTTGAAAGTTCTCTTTAAGTGGTGAGGATCAAATAGGTTCTTGAAAAGAGCACTTTATGCCAGAACACAAATATCTCATGGTGTTAGGGTTTTTCTCTGTGTCTTTAGTAGTCTGCTCCTCAACTAGAAGGGGAATCACAATCTGCTCTGCTTACCATCTACTTAGTAAAAGTATTTATGTCTTCAAAACTGAATTTAAAGAAAGAGCAATATGACTTCTCCAGAAGATGAATGCATCAATGTATTGATAGACTTGAATGGAATAGATATAAAATACAAAAAAATTCTTCTACATTGTTTTACCTGAGGCACCAGGTCCTCATTTTGCATATACTTTCTGTTTCCCTGCAATTCCAGCTGAATTACCATTTGCCTGTGGATTACCAAACTCAAGCATCTTAAAATTTTGTCTCTAGGAATAACAATGAGATATATGATTTTTTTTATGTCTCTTATATGATTTCAGTCTCTCCAGTTGAATTCATTTTGGCTAAAGCAACACAGTTTTGGCTTTGGTTACAGAGGTAGGAAGTCTAATGCTTTTTGTTGTTGCAGAACAGGAAGTAGTAGTCACAAAACTTTTTAAGATCAGAAGTATTCAGAAATTATGCATAAGCACACACTGCTGAGAACACCACAATCTAGTACAAACTTACATGGTAAAAATTTTACATGTGAGCTCTGTTCTCCCTTTCTTCCCTTCTGCTACATAACCTGCATTCTATTTTCCTTTCAAAGAGATTTTGAGGATCGCTACCAGTCTGTAACCATTGCAAGGTCATTTTTACAAGCATTTGTGAAAGAAAGAGAACCTTTGAATTTGGGGAATATGTGAACTCCTAAGGAAAAAGATTTAGGAGTCAAAAGCTGGGATTTGGAATTTTCTTGGAGTTTGGGTTAGACATAAACTGCAGAATCTTAATCCTTTATCAAAGGTTATACTGCCATTTTCAAACCAGGATGGATTTTTATATTTAAGCAAATACAATAGCAAAGACATTTTTTATTCACACATAAAGGAAGTTTTGTCCTGTTATGGTATTTCCCATAAATGCTTAAATGAAAAACCATACATTCATCTGACCAGGCACTAGTATCCCAGTGTCATGCAGTTTCAGAACTGCCAGTAAATGTTGATATGAAGTATGTGTCAGCAAATCTCAGCAGATCACTGGTGTCTCCTAGATGTATGATATAAATTACTTAATGTGGCTTCAAAGCCTACATTGTTTTTATTTTTTTCAAATTTCTTTCTTCTATAAAGGCTTTTCTTGCTATCTATTAAACTGTGCTAACCTCTATTACTGCAGTTTAGCTGGTGAAATACAGTGGCTACAATGCATTGCTCTAAAACAAAAGTAATGGTATCCATTCTTATGTGGATGGCAAAACACTTTAATGCACAAAAATAGCAATGCAATAGAAAATGTTTCACAAAATATATGCTATTAAAGATTTTGTTTTTGAATAGAAATGGTCTAAATTAAAAGAAAATCAGTGGAGCTTTAAATCATTATGAATGGAATAAGGACGTATCATTCTGGGCAGGATTTTTCAATTTTTACTTTCAAAGGTTCAAAAAAAAAAAAAAAGGCTTGAATAGTTTTGAACAAAGTGAAACCTTTCTATTCATTGTTGAACTGATGAAATTTTGCTTGGTCTCAGGCTGCATAGATCAGTAGGATACACAGCCTATGCCCACTGTGTTTGAAGCCAGTTCTCCATGTGCCAAAATGTGTCCCACACATTTGATCATTTGAAAATGGCAAGGTAAAAGAAAGGGAGGAAGAAGATGGATGCACCTCTCACAGATCTGCTCTGAAAAGAACCACTCCTTTGTGGTACAGACATATCCAAAATTTTTTTGTGAGTGTGGGGTGGCGGTGTCAAGCTCTGGCTGTGCTGTTGAAGATATAAATTAATTTATGGTCTATCACTTTGTATTGTCTACTGTACAGACTGCATTTATTCTCAGGTGTGCTTGCTTGTCCCAGAACCAGATTTACAGTAATAAAACTTAACACACACCTCCCAGTAAGGTTCTCATAAAGCCTCTAATTAAATCATTCCTACTCTGCCACATCCACTAGTCTACAATTTGGTGTTTCAAAATCATAAGCTTTGGTTTCTTACTAATCTTTTTTGCAGCCATGTGTAATGATGTCAAAAAAATTATCGTTAATGTGTTTTATCTCTCTCCAGTGTCTTTTGTGAGGCTGGATCTGAGAAAAACCTTGAAACATTCTTGTGCCAATCTAATTGCCCTGAATGCCTCATGCACCACCAGCTGATTAAATAATTTCATGATGCCACTGGACTTCAATATAATGTCTGAGAAAATTAGTCATAAGTCTTAAATTTGCAGATAATTTTGCAAAATGGCAGAAGGTATGTTGTATGCAACTTTATCCACTATACCTCACTGACCTTTAATATGCAGGGACTTTTTTTAACCCAGACAGAAAATTGTGTGCTCTACCAGCAGTGGAACGATCCACTCAGTGTAGAATCAGATTAAATGAAATTCGTATGATGCTTATAAACTTAATTCAGTCTAACTGTACTTTAAATGAATTGTCTAAAATTTGTATCTATACCTGGGAGTATATATTCCTGTTGTTAAATGTGCTAATTAGCTAAGCAAGTTCTTTTATAATTAATAAGCATTTAGTGGCATTGATTTTTATAGCTTTTTTTTTAGCTCCTTATCAGTATTGAGCAGATGCGACATAACTATGAAAAACTGTATTTTAAATGTGATTATTATACTTGAATTATATTTGATGAATTTTGTTCAGTGAAGCATTTATAAATACAATTTTACTTCCAGATGGAGCTTCAAAGTTCAGGTATTTTCCTGTTTAGCACAATGATACTTAAATACTGTCTCTAGTACGTAAGAGAAAAATAAAAACTATATAAATATATAGTGTTTTAGAAAAATCTCTACTTAAGATGTCATTTTGTGATAAAATGTTTGATTGATTCTCTATTTATTATTTAGCAAATCCTTTTCTAAAACCACCCTTAACAATATTGTATAAAGAATGATTTTTGATTGAAATTTTGGATTACAACACAGCAACACAGTTTGTCCATTGCTATTTGTATACTTAAAGCATAATCTTTTCATATTAAATGTCCTTCTGTACTCTGATATTTAGTCTGGGGAGGGGAGATTCTGATTTTCTGCATAACCTACTTTTGTGAAGAAAAACATGTATAAGTAGGAAGTGAATCAATAAAATTTGGACCAGAGGTTATGGGTGGAAACCTGTGGACATTAAAACAACACAGGAGATGTCTGCATAAGTGGGATTGACATACTACATTGCAACCAACTTCCAGTTACTTGTCCAGTTACTGTTTATTCATAAATCTTTAGGGAAAAGTCTTCAGGGAAGGGGAAATGAAGCCCTCGAAGACAAATGTAAATAGTAAAAAGAGATTACTGGGATACCTGTGATATGTTTTAGAGCACAAACCATATGTTCCCCCATCTTAAATCTCAAATTCACCTACTACATTGTTAAAATACAAGCTGGTTTCTATTCCCTAGAATTCACTTGCTGAAGCAAGTGTCTGTACATGGATTTAGTGTTCTTGCTTTTTGAGGGACAAGCTTTGGCACATATTTAGTTTCTCTCTCCTTTAATCTCTTTTGCTGTTCCTTGAAATGTAAAGCTAAGCTCTAAAGGGCCCATTCATCATTGTCTCACAGTGCTGCAGCTGATCACACCTGTGTCTCACAGATATGAACTGTGACCAAATCAGAATAACACTGTTTCACACACTGCATCTGTGTAAGTGGGCAAAAATGGGAAAGATGAATTGTGCATTGGTAGGATGACAATTTTATAATGATACAGAATAATAAAAGAAGGGAAAAGGAAAATAGGAAAAGAAATGAAGGGAAATAAGAGAAAAGGGAGGGGGAAGGGAAGGGAAGGGAAGGGAAGGGAAGGGAAGGGAAGGGAAGGGAAGGGAAGGGAAGGGAAGGGAAG
>VZUI01097983.1:0-26464 GCA_013401135.1 Cettia cetti | reverse complement strand
AAAAAAAAAAAAAAAAAAAAAAAAAAAAAAAAAAAAAAAAAAAAAAAAAAAAAAAAAAAAAAAAAAAAAAAAATCTGATCTTCCACATTGTACAAAAAACTAACAAAAAAAAAATCAAACCCCAGCAATTAGAGAAAAAAGGGAAAAGCTCTCTTTTGTTAATAGCATAATTCTTTTGAAAGACATGTCATAGGGACTTCTTTTCTAAGGGTCTTTTTGGTGCTCCACAGCATCAAAGGTGGCTGAGTGCAGTCTAGGCTGAAGATACCCTCTCCTCAGCCATTCCCACAGGGCTGGCAGATTCCTGCTCAGCATTCTCACTTCAGGTAGGTTAGCTCCTGAGATTTCAGGAACACTTACAGTGCTCTCTAGTTTCTCTACATATGAAAATCAGGTACTAGGTTTTTCTTCTAGAACCTGTACCAACTGGCTATGAAGCACCTGCTGTTAAGCCTGTTTCACAATTCTGCTGCCTTAGCACGGCCAGCATAGAGGGGAAAACCTTGCTTGTCCTCTGACAGCAACTACATTGCAGAGCAGGTTGAGAAGGAGCTACAGTTTCCCTGACAGCAACCAGTACCATTGAATAGTTACTCTCAGCAGGCTTCTGCAAGTTCTTTCCTTACAGACTAGCAAAACCCAAAGTCAACCACTTGATCCAACAAGCCAGCAGCTTTTCCCTGCTCCAGCTTTTGAGCAGGTTTTAACCCTCCAACCTTCTGGCTGGATTTCAGCCAGCTCTTCAAATTGAAGTACACCAAAATCCTCAGTAAAACCATGAGGAGTGAGGAAACTACCTGAAACAAGGAGAGAGAAAAAACCATCAAGATTGACATCCCAGAACTGAGATGGCAGAAAGGTAAGGCTAGAGAATAAGGGAAAGTGTCTTAGGTAGACAGGTGAGTGACTGAAAGAATTTACAGGAACAAGCTGATTGCTTTCTCCCCTAATTCCATAACCAAAGAAGACTGACAGGCTCATGTTAGGTTTCTAAATGAAGACAGAATACTCCTGTACTCTGTTAAAAAAATCTCAACATTACTGATCATTATCTTTTTATATTTGCCTTAAATTTCACCTTACTGCTCAGGTTTTATAATTAAGATTTTTTTTTCTTTGATTTTTTTTCTCTAGCAGAGAGAAAAATATGTTGTATACTTCACAATATATAGCAGTACATTTCCTCCTATCTTATGTACTGCTTTTGTCATGTATTTTTTTTCCTCCCCAGTTGTTTTATGGGGTTTCCAATTACATTCACCACTTCTGTCTCAAGCAATGGAACCTCAGTGACTGATGAAACAATGAAGTTAGTAACAGTAAGTCACAACAGGTTTCAACAGTGTAGCTGTCAGGGGAAGAATTTGCTTGATGATTGCCCCCCAGTGCAGAAAACAGTTGTACCTACAGTTGTGTGGAACCGGGAGTGGTTATAGAATGTAAATTCTATTTGCTTCTGATGTATGAATTTTTGAAATGCCTTTGGTATTTTGGTTTCTGATCACAAATAATGTGTGTTTTGATTTTTTTTTCTTAATAGCTATATAATATATATTGAGATGGTATGTTGCCCTTCAATTTAATTGTATTCAAGTTTTAGACCGAAATTTCTTGTTCTGAAGAAAACTAGGAAATACGTTCAGGTCAGGAGTCTTTGTTACAGAGGCTGGGCCCCTGAACACCGTTTTTATTCCCATAAAAATTTCTAAAATAGACTGGAGAAAACCACAGTAACTTAATGACTTACTGTATTATTATAATACAAATTATAATAGGACATCACAACTTATTGTGTTATTCCTAAGAGTAGAAAACACATGTTCTTTGAGAAAAAAAGTATTTTCTTTGGAAACAGCTGAGATGAAGAATCTTTTTGTTGAAAGAATGCCAAAGTAGCTCTGCTACAGCAGCAAGAGCATTTACTGACAGAAACTAAAGGCTTAGATCTGTCTTCCAAATGCCAGCCTGTTTTTCCCTTAGGAGAAGAATTAAAAGCAGTTCTGGGAACAGCATGAGGAAAAAACAGTCAAGACTTTTTTACAAAGTTCTCTACTAGTATCCTACAACACAGTATTTTAGAGCTTTGTAACAGAGGGTAATTACTGTCTGTTACTACTGTTAACTCTTAAGGTAGAAAGAGTCAGAAAAAATATGTGGTATTAAAACCAAGTATTTTGCTTTTAGTTGTCATGATATAGAGCAGACTGCAGTCTTTAATTTTAAGTCTAATATCTAATTTTAAGACTAATTAAATGTCTAATTTTAATTGTATGTGAATTTCAGGCCAATGAGATTTGCCTTGTCAGACTTAGGTGCTGAAGTTCAGTACAGAGGCAGAAAGATGGTAAAGTAGCAACAGCAAGGCTGTGATAATTCCTTCTGATGCTGAAGAAATTGCAGTGAAATTAACTTTTCAGTTGAATTGATCTGTATCTCATATGCTTGGATGCTGCTATGAGGACAAGGACTGACTGCCAATAATTTGAGTGAAACTATCAACAGTAGTTAGAAGCAAATGGCAAACTCCCCAGCTGTCCAAGATACAACAGCATTTGTAAGAAAAAAAGATAAAAAGCTCTGTTTCCCTGTAACTAACATAAACACATAGGGGTCACTGCAACACCAACACAGAAGTGGAAAAACTGTAAGATTCATTTTGAAAATGTGAAAACACGGCACCCTGACTCAAGCGTGTGTATATCTGAATACTGCAAATTCATATGCCTTTTTAAAAGTACTGATGAGCAGTTTGATGAAGTAAAAATTTTAACACATTGTAGTGAAATATCAGCCTCTGTTTTTCACAACACTTATTTTGGCTATTCACCTCTTCACTAATCTTGCAGAAAATTGCCTATATTGGTCACAATTCCTCAGGTTAACTTCACCTTAAAAAAAACCCAAGAAAATGTTTAATAATTTGACGTTTTATCTCCCTTTAAGTCAGCTTGTACACAAATTTAAACTAAATGTTAGTAACGGTCATGAATTTTTACCCAATTTTGTGATCCTTATTTAGACTAAAAAAATAGGAAGACTAAGGAAGTGGACAGTTATTGTTTGTTGCAAGCCACCTGAACCTGTCAGATAAACAATATAGCCCCATTGGAGGTCATGAATTACAATGGAGTGGTTCAGCAGAGCAAAGCACTTCCTACATTCCGTGAGTTTAGTCTGGGTCTGCCTGCAGTTTTACTCCCTCGGATTAGAATCACAGAATCACCTGAGTTGGAAGAGACCCGTCAGGATCATTGAGTCCAGCTCTTGGCCCTGCACAGGACACTCCCCAAGAGTCACACAATATGGCTGAAAGTACTGTCCAAAGGCTTCTTTAACTCTGTCAGTCTTGCTGCTATGACCACTTCTCTGGGGAGCCTGTTCCAGTGTCCAGCCATTCCCTGGGTGAAGAACCTTTTTCTAATATCCAACCTAAACCTCCCCTGACACAAATTCAGGTCATTCCCTCAAGTCCAGTCACTGGTCACTAGAGAGAAGAGATCAGTGTCTGTCCCTCTTCTTCCCCTCTCAAGGGAGCTGCAATCTATGATGAGGTCTCCCCTTAGTCTCCTTCAGACTGAACAGACCAAGTGATCTCAGCCAATCCTCATGCAGCTTCCTCTCAAGGTTCTTCAACATCTTCCTTGCCCTCTTTTGGAAATTCTCTAGCAGTTTAATATCTTTCTTATATTGTGGTACTCAAAACGCGATATTCCAGGTGAGGCCACATCAGTTCAGAGCAGAGTGGGAGAAGGTGAATTTATGGAGATTGTCTTCAGATTTGCTTTAATAATCTGTTGAAAACTCCAGCAAACATGAGCCCTCCAAACACTTGTTTCTGTTACAAGCAGCACACTGCCAAGGGACACAGCTTGAATTTGCACCATAATGACCCTAACCTTCCATTTGCATGTGGGTAATCCAAGGGCAGTCTTAGGTTCTGCCTCTCAAGCCGTACTTTAATCACCCTACCAGTATCCTCAAAGGACATGGATATAACAAGCAATTTCTTTTTTTTAATAGCAATTCTTCACCAAGATGAGCAATAGCATCTTCCAAAAAGCATAGCCATTACGTCTTACATTACCATCATTACATGTTCTGAATTATCCTGTAATGTGCCTGAGGCTTTGATTTCTAATCCCTGTATTATGATCCAGTTATTAAAATATTTAGATAGATGCCTCTGCCCAAATTAAGGTAACAAAAAAGACCATATGCTGAATACACATCGCAACCTTTCGTGTAAACCAAAGCAATTTTGCTTCACACCCTGCAGCAATTGGATTTATTTATAGCATAGAGCTTCTTTGGATCAATAGAGCTTTGAACAATAATGCGACATGTACATTGATAAAAGATACCAGTTAGACAAAAAATAGAGTATTAACAGAAACTAATGGTAATGCTGGATTAACTTTAGGGGTTTTACTTACATGCTGAGAATTCTTTACAAGATTTCTACTAGCACTAATGTCTTCACAATCACCTAAGAAAATGTTTTCTTTCAAATAATAATTAAAAAAATGCTGTGGAATTGAGTTTCATTTATTTAATCTCACTTTATTGAAAAGAGTAAGAAGTTTCACCTTTAAAATCACAGAACAAAAGTAGATTCGCATAATCTCTTTGATAAATGCCATGTAAATTGCAGTATTTTCAACTGGGACATTGTAATTTAATGACCTTTCAGTTGTGAATAACCAGAACACTTGGTACCTTACAATAGCGGCAGAGAAATTGAAAACATTCAAATATTAAAAAAAAAAAAAAAAAAAAAAAGGTTTAATTGTAGACTCTCAGTAGAGTACTCAGAAGTTCTTGTGGCATCTTACTGGAAATTCTATAGAATGATATTTTATAAGAAAAGTGAATAAGACACATGCACAGTGGTTTAGTAACATGTTTGAGGGTATGTTTAGACAGGAATAAATAAGGGTTCCTACTATTTATGCCTTTGCTACTACATTCCTCCTTGTTCATCTTCTACTGTCTATTTACAGTTTATTCATTTATGTAACAGTAAGTTCAGTTTATGTTTTCATTTATTTTAATTTTATTTTCATTTATAACCACACGTATTACCAGATGCATCATTTCTTTTGATATGAAATACAGAATGCAATGTGATATAGTAAACACATAAAAGTTACTAGTAGTATGAAAATATTTTTTTGACTCTTACTTTTGATGGAAATGAAACATGAAAGAATGCAGTTACAGTGATTGGGTCCAAAGAAATCATTTTCATATTTAAAGACATTTTTATTCAAGGCACCATTTATCTTTCATTTTGGTTTCCATGAGAACCGAATTACTGAACAGTTATTTGCAGGTACTACTTAAAAATTTTAATCTTATAATTCATTAACCCCCATGGCAGCAATATATAGGGCCAAGTGTAAGAGAAAATATTAGGTATAGCTTTGAATAAGGCAATGTCTATCTGGGTATTTTCTCCAGAAATATATATTTGATTATGATATTTAAACAACAATCTTAAGCATTCAGACAAGGCATGCAGTGAAATCACATGAAATATTTTCCATGCTCAGCTGCCATTTGTAATAAATAACTACAGATCCTAAAAATCTGAAAAATTCATAAGGCACATAATTTCTGCCCTTCAGCACTCTCTCTTTTTGTAGTTGTGTCACAAATAGAGGTGATATGAGATTTAATTTTAAATGGCGTGTTGTCTTTAGTGTAGAGGTGCATAGGGGTAATGATCATTGTGGGGTCCCTTACAAACGAATAATTCTAGTCTTATCTAGTCTACTTCTGTCCTATTTATAATCTAATTGATAAGTTCTTAGAGTATTGTCAATAAAATATATTTCCTAAATAATCATACATATGTTGAGTCACAGGCAATAAATTTCATACAGTTACAACTGACAAATTCCTCAAATAGTAAGTACTTACCCTGTTATGACCAACTGCAAAATTTCCTGCAGATTAATAAAAGTGAGCCAATAAAAAACACATGCTTGGACCATGAGTTTGTACAAAATGATTAAACATTGAAATTATTTACAGTTTGGTAACCCTGCCTGAGTTACAGTTCTGCCTCCTATTTACATTTTGTAAAGTAAAATGCCTCTTCAATTTCTACAACTGAATAGTGAAAGCTGCTTTCTTGAGAAGTTCAATGACTCGCCTTGTTGATTTTTCATTTACCTTTTCTATCAGCCTGTGACTGTTTATTTCTCTATCACAAAGGGGAAAACACTGTTGACCTCACTAAATGAACCTAATATCTTTACACACTTGATTCAGATATACTTTTACTATAATTGTTAGAAGAACAAAAGAAACAGACAAAAATCCAAGCCAAACCACGAAGCTGGTTTATACTTTTTTAAAAAAAAATTCAGGTAGAAGACCTTAGGCAAAATCAATTCAGATATGAATATATGAATCAGTCTTCAAGAATTCCAATGGGACTCCATTTGTTTTCTGGTAAAGGCTGTAAAATCAAATTTACAAATGGAATATAATCATAAAATTCAAGTCCAACCAATAATTCCCACCGTGGCCTAGCTCTAGGTATCAGTGCTTTGGCTGCATGCACACCCAGCACCCTCAGTCAAGGAATTTCTGTGCGATGCAAGAGCTTCCCAAATACTCTCAGCATTGAGGAGACAGCACACTAGACAAAATCAATGACTAAGCCTTTAACCAACCACAAAAATTCTGTAACCGAAGCTCTCCAGGTGTGAATTATAGACAGCCCTGGGAGTTTCCTAAGCAGGTCCTGCTGTGCCTAGACTCTTTTATAGCCACCATCTGCATGCTTCAATACATATGCTATTCATGCATAATTTATTAATATGCATTTATTAAAAATGCAACTACCCTGGATAAATAATCTGACAGGCTCATTGACTCCTTCAGGCAGTTCCTGATGCAAGACTGACCAAAATACATAGATAGTTGTAAAGAGCCAGCAGAAAGAGGTTTTTTTGTGCATTTGACAGAAATAGTCATATATGACAGTCTTTTATACATAATCAATATAATAATCAATGCCATAATCAAGATGTTATGTGTATTATTTAAAACACTCAATAGAAACATATCTCTGAGATACTGGAGTGGTCATGGAGAACTGAAGGCCAACTGAATTATAGGAAATAAGTGAAACAGCATCACAAGTAGTCTTAATCTGATCCAGGTGAACACTCTGCTGCAGGGATACTTGCAATGGAGGCTCCTGGAACTAAACAGAAAACAATCATCTCATTCTGACTGGTTTCCTGTCAGGAGTGTTGGGCTCTGCCAAGGTGCAATCCCTTTTTTAAATAAAAAAATCTGCCTGTGAGAACCTGTATTAGCTTCCAGTGTTTAAAAGAAGATACCAAAAAAAAAAAAAAAAAAAAAAAAAAAAATTTAACAACAAATACATCATCCTCTTTCAAAATACATTGCTAATAAGGAATAGTAAATTTCCTTTTCAAATTGTGAGAGAGCGCTGTTCCACTACCATGCAGAAGGATTGGTATTATTTTCAAAACCATACTAAAACAAAAACTTAATGACAGAAAATTAAGTTACTAAGTTTGAACCCCTGTATATATATATTTATATATATATTATATATATATATATATATATATAAAAATAAAAAAACCCCATTGTATCCCTAGTGTTTCCTCTGGTTTAGGTATTAGATGGACATTAGTAATGTACATGACTAATTTTTGACTAATTTTTTTGACACTATTAAAAACAAAAAGGGAAAACCCTGCATGACTAACACTGATTAACACAATATCTTCCACCTCATATGATGAATCAGGAATGCTATATCAAAGGAAGAGAATTGCAATTAGATCTGAGTAACTAGGCTCTGCCTAAAGGCCAAACACTTCTATAGAACTTGTTCACTCCTTTTAGTAAGAGGACTGGATACACATGACAACAGTACAAAAAGACAAGCACCATTAATACACCTAATTTTGCATCTGCATCTGGAGTGCTAAAACTGTCGCATGATCCTAGAAAAATCGTTCCTCCTCTAAAATTCAGGAAAAACAGCATCTCTAAGGGCACTGATGCTTGAACGAGATAGTGCCACAAGGTGAGTAGCTAATTTCCAATAACAAAGTTGAATTATCCTCTGCAATTTTACACTACAGTCTAAAAGTACTTAATATGTGGCCACATTAGTACTTTACATAAGCATTATACTCCATAGACTTCAATACAAAAGAAACGAACCCCCATAACATTAATAACTTTAGCTATAAAGAGTCTAATTAAATTCAAAAGGATGAGTCACACAAAATTACAGTGCTGTGTATAAAAAAATCTTATGTCTGTATCTCATGTTTGCTTTTAAAGACATGAAACACAAATCTGTATAAAATAGCTGGCTATGCGATGGCTCTAAAATACTAAACCAAAAAAGTTCTCAGAAACTGACTTACTGAAATGTCTACTGTGTTTCACGTCACCCTGATATTGCAAAGGTTTTTAATTAATTTACCTTAATATGTATGAACAAATCCATCTGAGAGAAGTAGACTATGCAAGACTACTGAGCAAGCACACTGTATATCATTTGCAGAATTACACTTTAAAGCTAATGCATACTGAAAACATACAAAGCAGTTAAAACATCATAATCATTTTGTATTAATTCAGGCATAGGCACCCACCTGTGTTTTGGTACAAATCAGAAAACTATCCAGACTTCCATTTGACATTCTCCTTCCTTTTCCAGAAGACAATTTTGTTCATATGAGCTCCTAGATGAATCTCTGAAGTCGTTACTCAAGAGCAAGTCCCTGAATATTCACCAATCCAGCATTTGTAGTAACAATATGTTCCTACAATTAGGAAAAAATATATTAAATATTCAATGTGCTTTTACATCTAAGTCTGTGTAAAAAAATAACCCCTTCCTAAACTAAGCAATAAAAGGCTAAATAGTTATTTCAAAAACATTTGCATTGTTTTTCTTACTTGAACTGCACCACAGTAATGAGAAAAGACAACAATAATTGACTATGGATAATACTTCTTGGAAATAACTAAATGATGAATGGGTTGCATTTAATTGTGGCCTGGAGTAGTGATACAGAGTACTGTTTTAAGAATGGAAGTTATTGATTATAGAATCATAGAATGGCTTGAGTTGTAAGGCTCCTTAGACTTTTAAGATTTGCTTATGTAGAAACTCTAGGGAGACAAGTTATATATTGCATTTTAGAATAGTCAGCTCACAGTGCTATGGAATATATTTCAGTATGGGATATATGGAATATAACTTCAATGCCAAAGTTCCGTTCTTGTGTGTATTTTAATTGGCATCTCAGGAACTCAAGATCTGGTAAATTGTTTTGTTTAAATGCTGCACTAAGTTTATGTACTTGCCAATGGAAAATATTTTCCTTAGGTAGTTATCAGCTAGGTAGAAAATCAGCTTACATCAACAGAGCTACTGCTCCCCACCCAAAGAAAAAGATCTACCTCATTTTACCTCAAGGATCAGAACTTTGTGTGAGTTCAAGCAGAAAATTCTGAAGCTGCTAGATATTTTCCAATTTATTTAGTTCTTGTTCTCTGATGTTCTAATTCGGTTTTTCATAGTATATCAAAAAGAACAAGATTTGTTGTGTCCATAAGAAGCAGAAGCATTAAGTATGCTGAAAAGAAAAAAAGCCTTGAAACATTTAAACAGGTTTTTTTTTGTTAATAAAAAAAGGCTATGAACATATACATGTTATTAATCTGGCTTTTCAGTAATAAAGGGGGGGAAACAGCACTATGTGTTAAGGCCTTACTTGTTTTGAAATGGCTGAAAAAAGTTTCCTGTTTCCTTTTAGCCTGACCTGTGCATTCTTGCAGAATACTTTTTCTCTTAAATTATTTATCCTAGCCATGTTTCACTACACTAACCATGGTTGTGTTTTGGTATTTATTTATGTCTTCCAGTTGACTAGTGTAAATAGCAGAAAGGACTATAGCACTTACAGCTCCTTGTTCAGTTTTGCAGGTTTGCAGTGGTTCCAGTGCTTAAAGCATTTGTTTAAGCATTTACCTTCACTCATGCTTTTGTGCAGAGAGAAACAGACAGAAATCAAGATAAAATCCAAAGAAAGCCTCTAAGATGAAATTGCCTATATCAGAGAAGACAGTTATGTTCTGAAGTTTCTGTTTACTGTATTTTTTTTCTTACTAGAAGATAATACATATAAGACTGAATGAGTTCAAACCATTACCACTTCTTTAGATTATATACTTGATTAGCTATCAGAAATAAAGGACTTTATTCTTTATTTATATAGTAAAAATATTATTTAATACAATCAAGCTAAACTATGGGGCAATCAAATCAAGTTATTCAATATGCAGTTTCTGGAATTATTGAGAAAGTTTAGAGCTAATAAGGCTCTTAAAAATTCTAAACTCATTTAAACATCCTACCTGCAGTATATTATTTCTGAATTGTATCATGCCTCTAGGAAAACACCTGATGGCATTGTTTTTAAGGAGCCATTGTCATTAAAACTTTTCTGAATTCTTTATTGCTTTATCCAAAGCAATAAATCATTTTTCCTATTATATGTTACAACCAAAGATGTTTCTTTATCTCATTTAGTTCTGTAGATTAAAGAAACAACCAATGCCAGGCTGTCAAGTAATACAAGACCTGCTGTCCATATGTGGGTTTAAGAGAGAGGGACAGAGGACAAGAGGGACCAACATGAGTAAGATGATGAAAAAGTATTTCTGCAAACAGATGGCAAAAAAAGTTTGAAAGTGTACTTCTGAGACTAGGAAAAGTACATCTTGTGCTGCATTAATTTTCTTATGTGACACTTCTTGGATCTGAATTCAATATCATGAATTCCAAAAATTCTTAGGAAAACATAGTAATACCAAAATAAGTTTCTTATTGCATCAAATCATAAAATGCTAGTTTCCTGGAATCATATTGTTCTATGCACACAGGTCTATAGTCTGTTCTAAAATTTCCATTCACAAAAGCTTGGCCTTTAAGGGCACTCTTACTATTTTCTTCATCATTGAAGAAGTCATTGATGAAGTCAATGAAGTCAGTGACTTCATGCCTCAGAGCTGAAATCTGCTCCTTTCTCTGTATAGAGGACCTTATTCACTCAGTTGTCCTGGTTGGACAGGCTGTAGCTGACCCCCACTGTAATGTCACCTGTCCCTGCCCTGCCTTTAACCCTGACCCATAAATTCTCAGTTGGCTTTTCAGCCATTTCAAGGTAGAGCTGGTCATTGACACAGAGGGAAACAGCCCTCATCTCCCCTGCTTGCCTTTCCTAAGGAGTCTGTATCATTCCATTCCAACACTCCTGTCATAGGAGCCATCTTGTCGTCTCTCTATTATGCCAATAACATTCTAACCCTGCAGGCATTTGCACATCTCTAACTAAATCATCTTGTTTATTCCCCATGGAATATATCTTGTATAGACACATTCAAGTTGTGTCACCAGTGAAACCAGCTTATTGTTTGGAGTAGCTGAAAGTCCCTTATGCCACACTTCAGGCACTCTCTTCCTTACCTGTGTTCCTTGTCCAGGCTCTGGGCATCTATTGCAGGTAGGTTATTTATGATCCCAGGTTTTGCTTCTTCTCTAATGTTACTGGGGGGGGGAAAATAGAAATCATAAAAGAACCCCAGTCAATTATTAAATCCTTCAAACAAACAAAAAGAAATTTTTTTTGCTAACAGATCATTATTTTGATATTTTATGAAACCAGAATATTATGTTTTCAGACGTCCACAATATGTGTGTTTAAAAATCTGTATTTTGCAGGTGCTGAGTAAAGTTAATTTAGAATTTCCATACAACATTGTTTTCTTGATTAAGTCTTCCTTTGCTGGGCAAGTTGGGAATATTTTTAATTGGGCCCACCTCTTACTCATTAGAAGGAGGCCATTAGAACTAATATTAAAGGCCAGAAAGAAGTGAAAAAATACTGGTAATAAAGGGAGACGTTAACTGTGCACAGATAATTGAAAAAATAGTGTGATAGCCTTTGGCAATGAGGCTAGATATATAACAGAAGGCAGGGGAGCCCTGTGGTTCCCATTTACTTGATGTACAAGACAGAATACCAGCTTCTTTTCCTGAAAAATAGCTCTTCAGGGTAAACAGAAATAATCATTAAAAAATCATTAAAGTGGTTGCTTCTTTTTCTGTTGGGGAAGGGAGATGTTGTCTTTGGCTTGGGTTTTTTTGAATGTGTGATCGTAGAGTCAGCACATAATACTTTGAATATCCAAAGGCTTACACTTTCTTGAACAAGATGCTAGTTTTAAATATAAATATTATTCAGCACAGAAACATATTCTAAGCACCTTGCTCAAGAACATGCAGGAATGCTTGGACAGAACAGATGATAAATCAGATTTCCCAATTCTGTGCTTTGACCAAAGAATGTATTTCCTCTCTTCAAATATATCCCAGAAGTATACCTTGAAAATAGTGTAGGGACCAGTCAAAAAGATTCACAATTACAGCCTGTGTTTGAAAGGATACCTTGAGGATGTTTGCTCAACTACAAAATTTTACCTAGAAGACAAGGAGCTTTTGTTTTGTCCAAATCAGCAGACATGCATTTGAAATTTAGTCCCTGAAATTGTTCTAAATCATAGAACTGGTGAGTATTGTAGAAATCAGTTGGGGAGGGGGAATCCAAGCCCTGTGGAAAATCCTCTGAAGAGTTTCCAGATGTCACAAAGGGCAGTGCTTTCAACCTAGGACCACTGCCTCTCCTGATGTGATTTATCTCACTAACACAGATCTCTAGAAGTCAAACATGCAAACCTGAGCTATGGTTCACAGCATGCAAAATTATGGAAGGAAAGTCTATTTAATTTACCTTGTGCAAACCTACATGCTCAGAAAATAATTTAATATGCAAGTAATTTGTTTCAGACAGAAAGATATCAATGAAAACTTATCCCTGCATTTACATGTAGGAAGTATACATAAAGCCCCCTAGGGGTGTCAAGGGGAGTATACATATAGCCCAATTATTAAGCACTTATTTCCTAAATTCCACGTGCATGGAATAATGTGGCAGCTCCTCTTCATCACTTCAACATTATGTATCTCTAAAGAAACTTTTCCATCTACTCTGGGCAATCCCTGTATGGGTATACAAAGTTCAAGACCGTGAAGTAGCTGTTACTCATTTTCAAACTTACTGTCAGTACAGCTATTTTTCTTTTACTTTTTAGTTTTCTTCACATGCTGAAGATCTTTCTACCTATGGAGGAGGAGAAATGGTAGCAATGTGGGCAGCTACCATTTATTTTTATCTTGATTTTATTATCTCATGGGCTCACAAAGCATTTGGAAGCAGCAAGAACCATTATTCAAGTGGAAGGCAGGTGGATAGCACATCATTACAGTATTTCCCAAGTGCCATTAAAAAAGCACAGACCAAACTGACTGTAGAAGTGCTTGTAAGCAAAAGCACGTAATACCCTTCAAGTAAGAGCAGGAAAGAAGGCTAGTGTTCTAAGCACTATGGGGATTTCCTGCTAGTCTACATTCAGTCAGGTAGAATAAGACCCTTTAGCACAATCAGTTGTTTTTTCTGTGCTGAGGCAAATATTAAAAGGTGTTCAGAAGTCACAAAGTGTTGGTTACTTCTTGGGTTAGTTTTTGCTGAATAGAAATTAATAATATATTGCTATTATATTAGGTTCTATTTTGTTTTGAGGCAAAATATATATAAAATACACTTCTAAGGAACAATGCCTAAAGAAGCCCTGCCAACCCACTATGACTGTGCTGCCATGGATTTCTAGCTTTTGCCCCCTCTTCTTTTGAGAAATAAAAGCATCTCCAGTGTTTGTTTTTCATTGATCATTCTCCTTTGCTGTTCTTTAAATTCTCCATTCTGTACTCAAATCCAGCTAAAAATGTCTCTTTTCCCTACCCTGTTAAGCTTAAATATTACAGATTTCAAAAAAAGCATGTTTTTTCATGTAATATTTTTTAGAAGTTATTCCTTTATTAGATTGCACCTCTGTGGACAGTATTTATAAGATAATTGTAAAAGAATATAGAATGTTGAGGAAATCAAAATTGTTATTACAAACTATATAAAAGGAAAATTCAGTATCTAAAACTATCCCTTGCAGACTCTGCCCTATACACCTCGGAATCAATCATCAAAGCTTGAATTACTCACCCAGTCTTTTACAGTCATAACTTTCCTTTTTTGGTTTAGACTCTTAACCAAGGATAAACCTGTCTTAAGTGATTTGTGTACTTACTCATCTCTATTGACTGTGAGGAATACCTTGGACAGCCAGTGCAGTCTTACAGGTGTCACAGTTAGACCTCTGGCAATGCACTTCAAAATGTGGGTAGCTGCTTCAATAAAATTATAGACAATGTTGGAGAGAGGAGCAGATCCCCTGGGCATTTATGGGAGTTTCACTGCACTCCAGCTACACATGAAATTCTTGAGCTTCAGCTGGCCTCAGCAGCTTGCTTCCACCAACACTGATATGGCTATACTTGCAGTCTGTACCCATTCCCCATGCCTCCCCAAGTTTACTCTGAGTTCTCTTCCTACCAAAGCCTTCTAGTTATAAGGAAAATACAAGTGTTGGCTTCCCAATAAAGTTTTACTAAATTATTGTTGCACTGGAAAAAAAGCAAGGCAAATCCATGTCAGTTGGTGTACATACCAAGCTGTCTGTAGTATGGATAAAAACCATATCACAGGCAGAAGGAATGCAAAAAGCTTATCAAGATACATGGCTACACATCCCAGAATGGCCTGATTGTTCATTCTACAGAGGCAGAAGAAGCACTCACACTATATTTTAGAAATAGACAACATTACAAAATCATATTCTTACTCATTGCTTTTTATGAGCAAATGATCACGTCTTCTGAAAAGGATGCTTGGATAACCAGTAATTTTGCTCTTAATAAGCACAAGAAGTGAATTCGAAAACCTGAAGATTTAAATCATTAGATTTCAGTACAGATGAATAATTTGCATAAATTTTATTTTGCCGCAAAAACACAGCTTGTCCCTAGAGGACAAAGATAAATTGCTTTCAGCACGAGAAATTAAGCAGGATGATCAACTTGCAGTGGCTGAAGAAAGCTTGCAAACAGGCTGATAAAACATTCAGGGTTGAGAAGTTTATGAATATAACTAGCATTGCATTCCTCATCACCTTCATTAGCTAGATAATAAAATCAATAGCAATTTAAATTAAGGGTACACTTTACACAAAGCCTCCATTTAGGATTAGTAGAATTAGAACACCATGTATGTAAAAATTCAGTTATCAGCTATTTCCATATCTAAGTCAAAATCCAGTGCATCTCATTCAAGGCTCCAACAGTTTAGTCAAAGCTTAAAGGAAAAAATATGCTTGTCACAACTCACATATTTCTAGTGGAGATATCTAGAAAACTGCTGTTATAACAGGACTGAACATTATTTTCAGTCCCATTAGTTTGCTCATGAAAGTAAATATAGGAATACTTCTCTAGGAGTCACTCTGAAATGGTCCAAGTCCGAAGTGAAGCTAAACCTCAGCTCCAGGCACAAGCAAGTTGGAAGATTGTTATTCAGAGCAGTGGAGAGTGGAGAGCTCATGGGAATGCAGCCTCTTCCTCAGCCGCAGCAAAGATCACCAAGATCAGTCTGCTATCACACTGTAAGGAGTGATCCTCCCAACTACGCTATGAAAACACCAGAATTCCACATTTATCTGCTGTGTGCTAGGGCTCATTTCAGCACACCACAACTAATGGAGATGCCTCTTCACAAAGTTGTCACTTCATAGATTTAAACAGTAGGTAAGTATACCCAAATATTCACATTTATACACGTCTCCAGCAATTTTTCTCAAAGGTTTCTAAGCCAGTTTGGGGAGCTGGACATCCATTAATAATTCCAGCTGCACTAGGTGTGGTTCTGGAGCAAATCTGACAACCATCTGAAAACAAATCTAATCTATGTACTCTGAGACTGCCCCAGAGTCATGTAAAAAGTAAAGAGGAATAAACAGTAAAAATGACTAAAAGATTCCTTGCATCTGTGCACACCTTGTCTCAGCTAATACTCTGATATAGAGGTACCATAAAAATAAGTCATTCAAGCATAATTCTGAAGATAAAGATCATTACTGTATTCTAGCAAAATCCATTCATATTTGAAAGCACACAGAAACAATATTTTTTAATACCTGGTAATTTTTTCTTAGCTAAAGACTATTCTTTATAATTCATTCAGCTGACAGAGAAATAGAACCAGGGTAATTTTGACACAGTAATTTTGTAGCCCTTTAAATTAGGGATTGTCTTCTCAAATTTCTGAAAGCCTGGAACACGTCTAGAATTGATTTCTTCTACATTTTCAGTGGAAACAGTACTAAACACAAATTCTGCTTTGGCTACCTCTCTTAAACAGTACTGACTTGTAGCTTTTTTGGTAATGAGAGGCTGTTTGCTGCAGCAATAATCCACTCTGGATAGGCATAGGTGCCTTTGAAATATGTAAGTCTCTGAGTGTGCAGACATAGAAAAGACTGTGTTAATCAATGAACAATGAACAACCTCATTTATACGAGGTAACTGTGGCTCCTCATACCAAACTGGCAGTTCATACCTGGATACTGAGATAGATAGATAGATAGATAGATAGATAGATAGATAGATAGATAGATAGATAGATAGATAGATAGATAGATTAAAAATTATTAAAAGAGAAACAACACGATTCATTAGGCTGCAGACTAAATACAGTTTATTTAAGGATGGATTTTAGTGGACATCCATCACAAGAATAAATGACATAATTTCTGTAAAAACAGAAAGCCTTTGGAGATACCATGTTAACAGTCACTTCAGGTAACCTTATTGTCCTTACAACTCTCTGATCCTCTTCAACACATTTTATCCTCAAACAATCTCCATCTTGGTGCTCTCTCTGGTTTTTAGCTACCCTCTTTCCAATGCTTTTTCTTGTCAAGCGCCACTTAAATCCTTTGACATTGAAGAGTAGCAAGACTATCAAGGCAGCCAACAGAAAGAGACTAAATAGAAGGCTGCCTAAAAGGCTACATTTACTACAGCTTTAATCAATTGTCTTAGTAATTAAAAAGTCAACTCCTTTTTATAGGTAGTGAGAATATTTTTCTGTAATTATAACAGAATAATAATGCTTTGGTTTATTACAGTGAAAACTGTGCTTATTTCCAAGTATAGGACATTCTAAATAGTCCTGTAATCCCCAAAAAGAAAAGATACACATACTTTTAGAAAACCACTCTTTAGAAACTTTCATAAACCCTCTCTGTAGACAAAATATATAAAATCCAATTACTTTCCACCTTTTAATATTACATGTGGTCCTCAACAACAGGTGTATTCAGCCTGGTAAACTTTAAAAAATAGTTTGAAAGTTTACCAGGCTGAATACTTAAACATATACAAACATATGACTGTAGGTTGCCTGAAAGTAAATAAAGACAAAATTACTAGATGAATACAAAAGCTACATCTGCATGCTTTCTCCCTATAGAAATAGCTTTTCAACCACATAACACAATACACTTGAAAACTGGGTTCACTGTCTTTCTATAGAAATTTACTCTGGCTCTACCACAAGTCAATAATCATGGAAATTTTGGAATTTTTTTCATACCAAGGGACATTACTTTCAGAGATTAACATCACATATATCACACAGTAATTAATCTGAAAAAAAACCTCTCAAAATTGTAATTTCAAGTTTCTAGTAACGTAAAACTAAATCACAGAAAAACAGTTGAAAAACTTTTCAGTTCTGCTAAAGGGTTTTTTTTGCCTTTCCCTCTTTTTCTTTTTTTTTTTTCTTAATTATTTTTTTTTCTTTCTATGGCCCCATCCAAGCAGCTCTTCAATATTCTGTAAGCATTTATAAGGTGCATCATATATCAGTCCATTTCCCTGAAATTTTTTATTACTTACTTTTATTTCTTAAACATCCTAATTCCAGTTTGCACTATTTTTTATTACACTTGGTTCTGTATTATAAGCCTTTGCCTATTTTTTTTTTTCTCACCTGCCATAACTCTACCAAGTGAAGGGTTCTGCCTTTTACCTCTACCTGCACTTAACAGCCTATTTGCTTCCACAATATTGTCTGTCACCTTCACCACCTTTTCCACCCTTCCCCAAGCTCACATCTATAAGACTTCCAGTTGGGCCTCTGTCACTGACATATAGGTTAGGTCCAAGACTATATTTTTTAATTTCCTGTCTCTTTTCCCATAACATCTACATTGAAAAAAAATATGGGAAACACTTAAGATGTAAGATTAAATCTTTACTATAGACCTTGAAACATAACACCTTAGTGTCTGACGGCAAAAACATCAAAAAAGCTTCTGTTGATGCTAATGCAATTATACTTTTTCTTACTTTCATATTTCACTGGTTCTTTCATGTGTCAATCTCTTATATCCCTTCTGCCTATCTTGACTTTAAAAGTAATTTTTACACATTTTTATTCTTGCTGTATTTCGTAGTACTTTTCACATGGTACCACTGTTTAGGCAGATTGCAGCCCAGGGAGAAATAAGATCTAAAAGTGGTTTTTCACTTCACAATTTACATGCTACACAAAATCCATCGGGTCCTCAAGATTTATTTTACCTCAGTATTTCTCTACAGAATGAGACCAGTGCTACTCATATAACACTGGAAAATGCTGATTGAAACACTTATCTGATATTTACATAGTCCACTTATTTTATATTCCCTCTGCTCCCATAGTTTAATTGTTTTCCTATCTCATTTCTCTCCTTGGTTTTCCTTTTCTCTTAATCCTTCCTATTTTTCCTTACCTCAAAGAGATCACCCAGTTATCTTTTCACTTATTTTCCCTCTGGTACAATAAGATATTAGGCATTTTTTTCATAATTTCCAATTTCTGTGTAGATTCCATAGCTGCAGGCCAACTTCAGTGTACAAATAATAACCTAACAAAAAATCTGGATTCTTTTTCCAATACTTTCTCTTAGGTGTCTAGTTCTTAGTTTATGTACAATTTGACTAAACAAAGCTCTTAATCCCTTAATCCCTCTCACCCCAATCTAGCCTTCATATTTATCAATGGAACAGTGTAAGACTATATATCCTGTTAACTGTTATATTACCTGTCAGGCATGTAATTCCAGGCATCTTTTGTTGATCCAGATAAATCTTCAGCTGCAGGATATGACTAAATCCTGCAGAGGTCTTTTTTGCGTAAGGGCACTAAGCACAACATTTTCTGTATTCCTAATCAGCCAGAACAGGTGTCTAAATCTTCATTGTATTTTACTCTGTTTCTTGAATCATTCCTTCCATTCAGCAGATAATCGTGTCCTACCATAGGTTTTTAATATGCTTCTAAGGACTAATGTCTTCTTCCTGTGTTGATTTGACTGTGTTGCCCTGATTCCCCTTCCAGGTAGCTATAGTGTAGGAGTTCCACAGTGCTCAAGGTCACTTGTACCTCTTATATTTGCCATCAAATTTTAATCTTTTGCTTGTAAGGTTTCCTCTGTGTTGAAACTCCTTGTTCACCTGTCAGATTACCCAATAAGTATCTTTTTTCTTCCTTCCAGGTGTCTGTGTACAAATTTACATGCATTCACATAAATATACATGAGTGTGCAGAAATGTGTGTGTGTGTATAGATATGCAGGGAGGTAAGCAAATATGTGCATGGACACATAAATATGTGTTTGGGCACGTGTGCAAAATCCCACATATGTGTGCAAATACAAATACAGGTAGGAGGTGTGCTTGGGTAAATACATGTGGTTTATTCCTTATTGGTGGCTACTCCATCCTTCATTAACTCATCTGTGCACATTTCCAAAAGCAATATGTCGAGCTACACTTTAGTAACTACAACTGTCTAAGCGTGGCTGCAAATGGCAGGTAAAGTGAGTTCACTTGAAGTCAATACAGACATCCTTCACAGGCCACAAGAAATGGAAAATAAAACTCAGCATAAAATGTTGGATGAGTTTTTTAGATGATTAACTTAAAGTCTGAAAAGAATATTTTTTATTATTATTCTTATTTAAGACTGAATGACTTCCAGAATTCCATTTTGAACAATATACTAAATCCATAAAGTTGAATGGAGCTTTCCAAGTTACTGTACTGGATAATGCAGCTACTGAATTGTCTCCTGAATTTGAAAATGACTGATTAAACTTTATAGAGAAATAATACGGAACAAAATTTACTTTTCTGGGCATTTATAGTATTTCTTACACCAATATCCCTAAGTTTTAACGTTTCATTCCACTTTCCTGAATTAACAAGTGCTTGTTCCTAATCATAAACTGCTGTTCACAGGAAAATTGAAGTCCTCTGTTGTTTCTTTGCTTCCTCTGCATCATACTGGAAGGTAGATTTGATTTGAAAACTTTTTCAAAATTAAAGTTTGGTTTGTTTGTTGCGTTTTTTAAGACAATACCAGAATTCTTTTTAAAATGGGCATCACATTAAAAAGAGCAAGAGAAGAAAAGCAGAAATAAACTAGAAATAGACAATCCTAACCCTAAAATTCTTTAAGGAGTTTTCACACGTGAAACAGCTTTTGTAGCACGTAGTACTTCTCTGTTATCAGCAGGAATAGATTTGAATATAGTTACAGACAACTTCTGAAAACACTCAACGTATTCTTTTTCTTTTACAGAAACAAGCAGAGCAAATATGCTGTTTAAAAGTGAGGTATGTTATTTGTAGCTATGAGAACAACAAAAAAATTAAAATAGATTTAAAATAAAGAGAAGTCCAAGTTAGTAGGTTTTGGAATTCATCATGTCAAATCAGCCTTCCTCCTGGAAAGACATTTGCAACTGAATTCATCTGTGTCTCTGCTAGGTTCCCCAAAATGCTTCCTAGCTCTCACTTACAGCACACAGGTTCTCAAATCAAATTCTTTCTTAAGGCTTATCGCAAGATTCAGTGTTTAGATTCAATTCAGCTATGTACAAAAGGCTAATTTTTCAGACTATTCAGACTTCACATAATGGTTTATAAGAAAATACTAGAGATTTCCATAATTTTTTAATTCTATATCCAGCATGTTTTTTCCCACTTGAAATCCCTAAACTTTTTACATCATTAGGCTAAAATCCTAAGTACAAACTTTCATAAAATTTGCAATGTTTTCTGACTCAAAGTAACATGAGAAGACATTTTCATGAGTTTTTCAACATTTCTTCAATATTTTAACATTTTACTTTTGCTTTGAGAAGACTCACTACGCTACTAAATTGTATCCACAGTCTGCAAGGGTGTGATCCTTACCACATACTTAAATGACCATTTTTATTCATTACCTTTTTAAACAACCTCATATATAAAGGGGAGAAATTAGCTCAATGTGACTTATTTTCCATTTTACATTGTAACGAGAAATTAATTCACAATTCTTTATCCACCTTTCAAGAATCTTTACAGATCTCTCAATTTTTATGCAGAATATCTGCAGTCTAGTTTCAAACATTCTTAGAGCAGAAATAGGTAAAGAAATACATATGTTATATATATATATATATATATATATGATAGGATCACAGTCTCTGGGGTTTTTTTTCTCCACTTAAAGGGCACTATGTTTTACTATATATTTCAGCAAAAGGCACACTTCAAAATTGCCCTTTTTTTTACATGAAAAACCCCAGCACTGAGGAAAGGCATACACTATCCAAGAGAGAGAAACAAGCCCTGGAGATTCAGCAAAAATTATGGCTTCAGAAGCACTACTTTTAGCTTTTACTGTTTCAACAGTCTTCAAAACAGTACAAAGACTTCATAAATGTCAGATTTCTGCCTCAAACCATTCTAGAGGCTGTGAAGTTGAAGCTAAACAGCAATAGACCTTATTCTTGGCTCTAGGGCTTAAACTCATAGTAGTGAGAAGACAGCTTTATTTCCATCAACTTGGATGGAGTCCAAAGCTATTTCCAAAGCCAGCTGGAGCGCAGCAACAGGGCAGACACCTTAGAATAACACCTTAATCCCACACAGTCATTATGGTCAATCAGGTTGGTACATTTATGAAAAACAGGGGAGGTGAAGAATGGTTTGGGGTTTGGAGATAACTTCTCCTGAAGATGGTGTATGTAACAAGAAGCCACACTTCTGGTTGAGCTCTTACACAGCCGTTTATATTAAACACAAAAATGATCCTGCCCATATGGTTCAAAATATCTTTTTTGCTTCGAGCTTTAAAATCAGCACCCTGCAGTTCCAATAAATGGAAGAAGGTAAAGTACAATGTCATCTTTATTGTGTGCATTTCATAGTGCTGTGCTAGTCTACTAATCATGGTGGAGGCGCCTACACAAATAAAAAGAGGCATTAAATTTATAGCATCAGAATTGCTACAGAAATAGTGTGCCTTTAATAAAAGCTTGAGAATTCCTACACTATTTTGAAACTCAGCAAGCCTGGCATATATCAAAAAGCTGTAGAAGATTCAATCTCATTTAGGTACTTATGCAGTATTCTCACCAACATGTCACCTTGTTATACATCATGCCAGCTTTAATTAAATAATATTCAAATAAAACAATCGTCTGGGGTTTTTTACTAATTCCACAAAATAACTTATTAAAAAAAAAAAAAGATGCAATGCTTTTATAATCACAAAATAAATTAACACACCTCAGCTTTTAAGAAAGACTAATGAGGAATCAGTGAGGCAAACAGCAAGTTAAAAGTGTATCAGACATTTATATCATAGACTTTACAAGAACTCTTCATAGGTCTTGTCTTAAAGGAGTTGTTCTAAGAAGCAGTCTCTATTAAAAGCCAGGTACTACACCATGTGGAATCCATGAGGAACATTTATTTGTCCCTTTTGTAAAGATGAGTATCTTCACATTGTCTAAGACAAGACAACTGCACTCATAAGGAATTTTATTACTTCCTGCATGGAGAAGGGATAAACATTCAGGGAAATTGTCATCATTTGAGAGTTGACACTTGTCAACTGACAACTTGTCAACACTGACATTGTAGCAAAAGGTCTGGATTCACACAGAGAAGAGCATTATAGTGAACATGGTCTTTAAACAAGAGCTTAGCTGAATCCTCTGTCCGTAACTGAAGGCCAAAGTCCTTCAGGCTGTCTTGTAAGAATCTTCTCCCTTCTGCTGCTATTCTCCTTTTTGCCTCAGGTTTACATTAGAAAACTTGCCTTAGGTTTACATTAGAAAATCTGAATAAATTGCCATTGTGTTTATGTATGCACTTATCCATTTACCTTCTACCTTGCAAAAAAGGATTTACACATGTTATATTTAAACCAGGATTCACTACATATGAAAAAAAAAATATTATCATTCATACCTTCTAGTTTCAGGAAAAAATGTGTTTAGGATGCTGAAACATCCCCCACTTTACTGTTCAATTATAGAGAAAATGGTTGAGATTTTGGAATTTTTTAAAGCAATGAAGTGACTTTTTGCAATACTAAGATTACCAAGGACAATTTTTTAAAAGTTTAAATGCAAAATGTAGGTCATCCTTTATAAGGTTTGTGTGAAACAGTTTACACTGTTTAGAGGAACACATGCTGGTTTATTAGAGGGTAGTACATTTAAAACACTAAATAAACTTTGTGAAAATTGAAGAAAGGGTATAAGTGGATTAAAAGAAAATACAGGCCTAGGAAGAATTCACATCTGGATAAATTAATCTTGGGTAGAGAAGAGAAGCTGCTACTTCTGGCCACCTCTAGTTAAGAATCTATCACCAGCATTCAGAGACAAAGCTGGAAAGTCAGGTATGATGGGCAGTGGCTTCTTTGTTGCTCCGTTGGAAAGAACTTACCAGAAGTACTTTCTGTTTGCAAATAAGTAGGCTTCTGAACTATTCAACCTGATTTTGTTATCAGGGTCAAATTAGCTCTGCACTGCTTATTAAGCCAAAGAAAAAAACCAATTTTTTTTAGTCTTATGCAGATGAGAGCTTAGCTGTTTCTAAAACGGAAAAGAGGAACAATAGAAGTACAAGGTAATTAAAACCTCTTTTTACAATGGCCATCAATAAAGAGCAGCAAAATCAATAAACTCAACTTCTCAGTTTGTTCAACAGTAACAGGCAAAGGAATTATTTATAAAATATCTTGGCAACTGGACAAGAATAACATACACGTTCTAAAAGACTTATTCATGTGCTCTTTGCCAAAGTTTCAGTTGTCCACAAAATGGCAGTCCAATGTAGGAGCACAATTAAGTTGAATGCACCCATATGTTAATAAATTACACCTCTGGAGTCCAAAGAGTCACTTTGAAGCCTGACTCAAAGGAGGGATTTAGTTTCACTTGACAAAACTACTATTATTAAAATGAATTATTATAAATGGCTTCAAACTAAAAAAGGGCAGATTTAGATAGGATATTAGGAATATATTATTTACTGTGAGGGTGGTGAGATCTTGGAACAGGTTGTCCAGAGGAGCTGTGAATGCCCTGTCCCTGAGAGCCTTCAAGGCCAGGTTGGATGGGGTTTAAGCAGCCTGGTCTAGTAGAAGGTGCTCCTGCCCATGGCAGGAAGTTGGAAGCAGATGATCTTTAAGGTCTGTCCCAACCCAAACCATCCTATGATTCTATGATTTCTTCCTGAGAACAACCTGAATAAATCAATTCATAGAAATATTTCAAACTGTGTCTGCTTTTCTGATTCCCCTGCTGCCAGAAAGAATTGTAAATTTTCAGGATTAATAACAGAGGTTATTATATGCTTCCCAAAATAGTAACAATGAAACAAAGCAAGATGTTTCAGCTGAGAAGAGACAGAAGTGGGGGAAATATTATAGAGTAACTTTCTGTGGCATAGAGAAATTCAGTGATGAATGGTTGTTTTCCATCTTTCATAACACAGACATTAAAAACAATAAAAAGTAATATTGACACAGTTTAAAACAAAGGAAGGACTTTTCCTTTCTGTACAAAGTTAATCTGCATAGAGACTTTAATTTCATTAGCACTTGTCTGCAATACAATTGAGACAATCAAATTTATTCTCTATCAGATCTCAGGCAATGCATGTGGTCACATATGATGTGAATGCAGAGCAGAATTTATCACCTTAACTGTGAAGTATTAAACTTCCATGTCTGCCAGACCAGTTGAAATGCCACAGAAATTAAGAAAGATTTTAATTTGAGGAAAAAAGTCTGACAATAAAAATTACTTTCTTGAAGAACATATTTAAATAATGTTGTTTCATTGCCAAGTCACTTATTTGCTTTGTAAAACTATTAACTCAAAACAAACTTAGAATTAATTTTTCCACTACTTTGTTATGCTTGAGAAATATCATTTGTCAAATTATAGTTATGTATTTTGTTACATGAGCTTTCATTGGAAATATATTTTAAAACATTAATTGCTTGCTATTTTGAGAAACAAAACCAAAGAAAATATTGAAAAACTTCACTGGATTTTTTGCTGTTTTTTCTTACTTTGTTCAGAAGATAACAACAGGTCTTGATAACCAAGAGCTTCCCAAGTATTTTGTCCTTCCACCCAGTCAGCAGAATGATCATTTTCTCTTACATATTTGTTCCTGGCTTAAACTCAAACCTATCTCCAAGCAAATGTACAATCCATTCACAGACAAGCTCCATCCTGAGTAGCTGTGTGGGGAGGACAGAGGTGTTGGCATGGTTAGCTACCATAGCTAGCTCAAAGCTTATCAGGAATGGCAGGCATGTTAAGCATCAGTTTCAGAGTTGTTGATAACTGTCTGGTGCAGACAGAAGTTTGTTTCATGATCTTTGCTGCTCTGTGAGAGGAACAACATATAACTAAACATTGAGAGGGATGCTCATAGAAACTGTCTTTATCTTGTGAAGTGATGTGTGGGCTGCAGTCTGCAGAAGGGGTTCAACATCTTCCGAGACACCTTTAAGGGTCTCACCTCCAGATGCTTTTGCTTAGACTTTAAAAAGCAGCTTTTCCATTGTGACTAGAAATCCAGGAAGATCTGTCTTCTTTAATCAAATTTAGCATTTTTAACCATAGACCTATGTTTTTCCCATGATAAACGGTCACAAATGCAGCAAATTTCTCCTGCAAAATACTAAGATTTGCTTATGCAAAGAAATTACATATCTATGCCTCTTTCCAGGCCACTGTCTCCATATAGAATATCCATGAATGTTTTCCAAATCCAATTCCCAACATTCATCAGGAAAACAAGTAAGAAAAGCTAAGATATGCCTCTGTTCTTCTGAACATATACTTTTGATCCTATAGATTTTATTCTGTCATATAAAAATCATTCCTAGCTCCACTACCTTCCCTGAACATCTCCCACAGGGATCCTGCAAGGTTTGATTTAGAAGAAACCAACACATTTCCACAGAGAGATTGACAATCGTGAGGACAGCTGGTGTCTACAGAACTAGCCCTGGTACTAATTAAAAAA